>VZRX01012165.1:143347-163036 GCA_013398075.1 Notiomystis cincta
GGTGTTGGGGGAAGGGGGGACTGTGGGGTTAGTTTTAGCCAAATCAACTCTGTTTAGAACTTATCAATTTTCCTGGAAGAGCAAGCTTGCTTCATTGACTGTGTACATAAAAATACCAGAATAAGCAGTTTTATAAAATACTAGAAATAATTCAAAATTCATTGTCCAATTTTTTAAATCAAAATTAAGCAAACTTTAGTTTAAACTATAGATAATCAATAACATCTGTTAATGCCCATCAGCTTATAATATCTGTTCCTTACAATGCCTGAGATTGTTTACTGCTCTGATTTACTGATAAAACCAGCCAAATTAGGCTGTTTTGTTCAGTTCCTAACATAGGTGATCTTGCTAAACTTGACCTGTATATTTAAGTTGCTTTTCCTTTTGAGGACTTATTTGTGCTGCTATATGCCTCGATTCTAAATATGTCATTTGAATATTCTTACATAAAACAGAACTTTTACCAAGTTGTCTGATCTTAAAGTAAAATGCAGCTCCCCAAATAGAGCACCTAATGCAATTTGACATGAGCTCAGGTTCTGAGACACACATCGAGCTCTGCTGCATGTGCTACTGTGTTTGACTGCAGAAGAATTGCAGTGGAATCTCTCCTCTCTGTGGAGGTGGATGGCAGAAAACCCCAATAATTAGTCCCAGCTGGCTTACAGCAGACCCAGCACAGAGGGACTCAGCTGAGGGTTTAGTTGTCAAAGTCTTACAAGCCCTACTCGAAATTGTCTGGACTGACCATTTTATAGGACACAGCTTTGGAGAAGGCATTGCTAATACAAAAATATTGCAGGTTTTAGTGTATTTAGGTCTTTATTTTAACAAACAATTTAAGGAAGTGTAAACAAAACAAGTTTTCAGCAAGACATTGTGAAGAATTTCTCAATTGTTCACTACATCTCCTAGCAAGGCTCTCCAAGCTCTTTCACCCTGAAGCAAACACACAAAAACACAGCCCAGATTTTCCATTTGGAAAACGATTGGAAGATGGCAACAATCAATTGCACAGTCTTAACTTCAGGCATTATTACCAGTCCCTCTAATTACAGGAGGCATCACTCCTGACCTGCTGTCACAAGAAAATTCAGAATACAGTACCAAATCCCCAATAAGCTGTTTCTACCACTGGAATAAACAAAGAAGGGGAAGCAGAGCTGAGCTCAGGGCAGACTTGGGAAGAATTGTTAATTCTATGCTGAGAGTTAAAGATCATTTTATTTACTGCAAGGTGTGTAAAATCTTTACACTCCTTCTGTTGACTGGTGTTTTAACCACAATAAAATACCACTGCCTTCCTTCTACCATGCTGAGAGGCTCAGGAATGCTGTCACATGAGAATCTCTTATTTGCAATTTCCCTTTCTGGCAGTTGCTAAAAGAAATTTATAGATCACATATCTTTGGCCAAAATAGATTCTAATAGTAGGTGATGTGTTTCTTTCTTATTATATGTGTTTTCCTGCTGAAAGCCATTGTTTATTACTGAAAACAAAAGGGGTTTTACTCCATAAATAAATGAGTTATGAATTATAATCTCACAACCTACATTTTCCTTTCCAGAATCAGGGAAATAATTAAAATTACCTACATAATTTACAGTGAAATCATATGTGGTCTACACTTAAGTCCCCAAAAGAATTTACATCAGGAAGAGGAGCTACTGGTAAATCAACTTATTAGAGCACCTGGATGATATGAGTACAACCAGGACTCATTACAGTCAGCAACACACACCCACATATTGTAGGAGGTGATTTTCAAATAACAGAGCTTACATTATGCATAAACAGGACAAGCAAAGTTAAAAAGTTATGGCTCTCCATTAAGGTCATACCGAAATCCCTATAAAACAGATTTTGATTTTACGTATAGAGAAACCTAACCAGAATTACAGGATGTTTGGTCACAAACAAACCTGATATTGCCTGTTGTCTTCCTTAAAAAGGCAACTGAGAAGATAAGAAAACTTGATAGCAATAAGAGGAAAATAAATGAAATATCCATGAGTTACAATGACAACATGTGTTCTCATTTCTCAGCTGTCCATTCTGTACAATGCTCTTTGCTTTGGAGAAAATTGCATTAAAATGAAAGAACTACTTGTTCCAGTAACAGTGTCTTGATATATTGCAGTAAAAAATACTATTACTTTTCTACTTAGCAGGAGCAGCCATCAGAACATAATAGGTGATCTTCTTGGCCAAGTATAATCTTAATGTGATATGTTTAGCCTCTTGCAGGGGGAAGAAATATGTGCAATTCACTAATTTGTCAGCAGTTGCTTTTCATGAACCTATATCCTCTTCCCCAGAGCAGATCTATCTCCAGAGTTCTTTGATTGTGGGTAAACTTCATTTTTTCCTTCCTGCCCCAAAATATCAGTTGTCACTGAATTAAGAAAACACACAGTCTCCCTAAAAATATTAAACTTTTGAGCATCAAGTTAAAAAAAAAGTTGCAACATAAAATAGAATATTTACACCTTGAAACACTTCTATTATAGTATTTTGCCTTATTAAGCAATAATGTTGGACTTTGAGGGGAGGAGCTCTGATGGTGGCAAGTAGAGCACCCAAAGACTCAGTGCCTGTGTGTGCTTATCTCAATTCTATCAAAGCACTTTTTACAAGAAATACCTAGTTTCAAGAGCCAGATCATCTTGAGAAACAGTGAGCCCTCTCATATTATTGCACAGCATGGGGTACAGGAAAGGTGACAGGAGTGAGTCAGCCTAGCAAAACCTAGGAAAAGAGTCTAGCAGGAAAGTAAAATTGTACCTATAAAGCGAACAATCAGGTAGTACTAGTGGTTCAGATTACCTGCAATGCTCTTGGAATTCCTTTTAAAAGGATTTAAACAACTATAAAATCAAGGGAATAAATAAATTGATTGTCAGATTAGGGATTGCAGCCCTAAATTTTGTTGCAAATTTAAAATACAGTGGCCGTATAGTTACAGTGAGATCAATGAGCAGAATAGTTGGGCTAAAGTGATTGCTTAGAAGTGATTAGCCATGCTGATTACTGTGAATTGTAGAATAATGGAATCTTTTTAGGTTGGAAAAGACCTCTAACACCCAAAATATTAAACCAGCACTACCAAGCCCACCACTAAACCATTAAGAGCCACATCTACAAGTCTTTTAAATACCTCCAGGGATGGTGACTCAACCATTTCCCTGGGCAGCCTGTGCCAGTGAATGAAAATCCTTTTGGCAAAAATATTTTCCTATTAAACAATTGAAACACCTCTGGCACAGCTTGAGACCATTTCCTCTAGGCTTGTTACTTGTGACCAGGAAATGTCTCAGACACTTTTTGTCCCAAGCTCTGGTTTTCACCTTTGGCACTAATCCTGTGCTTCGACAGCCACCCTGAGCAAAAGGATGCTCTGCAGCTCCCTGCAAAGGGCCCACACTCACTGTGGCATCCCAAAGGTGAAGAACACATCATCTATAAAAATGAACAGAAAATGTAACCTTTTCTCTGCTGGATATTTGTAAATCATTATTTTCTGAAGCCCATAAGTCATCCAAATACAGAATTCTTGTGAAAAAACTCACAAAGATTTCCTCCAGTTTGTTGTATACATTTACTCAGGCAAACCATGGAGCATTTCTGTCACTCATTCTCTGAAGTAACTGTACTATTTTTGTTAAACTAATACGAATTTTTTCAGACAAAACTTGAAGACATCCAGCACTGAAGTATTCTGAAAAAAAGCATTAAAGGGTAATAATTATAAGCCAAAATCAGGGCCTAATAAGGGCAATTTTGGGCCTTGTTATTTGACATCTTTAATATATAATAACTGCAAGTAGAATAATTAAAAAATAAAAGAGAGAGAGAGAGAGAGCTCTTCAGTGATTTTAAGAAGCAAGAGTTAGGAAAGAAAAAAAATTTTAAGAACATTTGAAATTTGAACTAAAACATATTTTTAATGACAGTTCCCATTCTTTATCAACAGATTCTCCTGTTCTTGAAGTAGGTGTTTTTATTCACTGCTAAATTAAAAAAATATATAAAATAGTTTAAAAAAAAAAAAGAAAAAAAAAAGAGAAAAAACCCACACAGCTATTATTCTTCCTCAATATAATAAAAAGTTCAAAATTCCATAAATAAATGACAATATTTGAATTCTGGACACAAAGGAACTCAGAAGAAAATGCCATGAAAGCTGCATTTTAATTTGTCTCTTCTTTGTCTAGGGAGAACCTTTCAAGGTCGTTTGCAATTAGAAAAGCTTTCAACTCTTTTGTTGAGGGAGAGGTAAAAAGAAGAAAAGAATTACCTCAGCAGCACTTTGTAAAGACTATGTAATGCATTTGAGTTGAAGAAGGACTTATCTTGAACCATCACTCCAGATCCACATCTTTGGATCTAGTTACCATTTAAGAGACAAAGAATTTATCGACTTGCCATCATAGCATGAGAAAAGACTGGTTCTGTTCTTCAAATGCTTTTAATCTGATCCTGAGGAAGGTATTTATGGGGAGCATCTAAATGTGATTTATGTGGCTCAACACCTTTGAGGGCTAAAGGACTAGATATTGAAAAGGGCATAGATTACTAGTGAAGCACAGTGGCTTTCTAGGAGTTAAGGATGAAAAGCAGCCCTGAAAAGCAGAAACCTCTTCCTCTCAGCATTATTTTATATCAACACATGATTATAAAATTTCATTCTAATAGCAAAAGGGAATAAAACACCCAAATTGTGCACAAAGATTTGGGAAATGAATATATCAGTATTCCTTTTTTAAAATGTATATCTTACAGTGTTAAAAATAATGAATGCATACAAGGGGAGCAGATAGTTAAATCCAATTGAAAATTAAACTCAAAATTAAGCATATACTTAATTATCAGAGGCCTATATTGGCCCAAGCTACAGAGAGGATTTAAGTCCCTGATGACAACCTGTCCCCAGCCCTGCTGTGTTTCATGGAGCAGCAAAGCCTGGTTCCTCAGGAGCCTGCAGAGCCACAGCCACATCCTGGGAGCCAACAGGAGCCTGGTGGCAGCTCTGCTCAGCCCCTGCCAGGCTGGGCTGGGCCAGCCCTGCCCACCCATCTCAGGGAAGGCAAAATTCAAGGGTGCCAACAAAGGAGTAGGTGAAGAGGAGCCTTCTGCATTAAGAATAAAGATGGATATCACAGTTTGAAAACACTGGAGAGGAACAATACAATCCCTGGAGCTTTGCTTTTCCTCTCCTTTCACGGGTGCTTTTTACAGGGTTAGTGTACTTTTTAGGAGTGAAATACACAAGCCTGATTTGCATAGTGCTATTTATCACTACAGATCCTCTGCAGAAAGTTAGAGAAACCCTGAGAAGCCCTAGGGATGTTTGTTCTCAGCCACAGCAAGCCCCTAAATGCTGTACAGAAGTCCATTACATGAAGAAATGTCCAGTGTATTTTTATCAAATATTCCAATTTTTGTTACTGTCATTGTGTGTGTTCAGTTGAGTGCAGCTGGGCACAAGGTGCCCACCAAAGCCTCCTGTGCCCTCCTCAGCTGCACAGAGGAGATAGAAATATAGTAAAAGGCTCATGGGTGGAGATAAGGACAAGAAGAGATCACTTACTAGTTACCATCATGTAAAAAAGACTTGGCTTGAGGAAAATACGGTTATTAGCAAACAAATCAAAGTGGGAAATGAGAAACAAACCCAAAACTTTAAAGACCTTTCCCCCACTTCTTCCTTCCTCCCTGGCTTAACTTTGCTTCTGAATTCTGTCCCTCATTCCCACCAGCAGCACTAGGGCACAGGGAGTTCTCCATGAACTTCTCCAGCATGAGACCTTCCCACAGGCTGCAGTTCTTCATTAACTGCTCCAGAGTGGGTCCTTTCCATGGAGTGCACTCCTTCAGGAGCAGCCTGCTCCAGGGTGGGTCCTTTCCATGGAGTGTAGTGCTTCAGGAACAGCCTGTTCCAGGGTGGGTCCCTTCCATGGAGTGCACTCCTTCAGGAGCAGCCTGCTCCAGGGTGGGTCCCTTCCATGGAGTGCACTCCTTCAGGAACAGCCTGTTCCAGGGTGGGTCCCTTCCATGGAGTGCACTCCTTCAGGAACAGCCTGTTCCAGAGTGGGTCCCTTCCATGGAGCCTCCAGCTCTACCAGCAAATCTGCTCCATCGTGGGCTCCATGAGGCCACAGGTCTTGCTGGGAGCCTGCTCCAGTGCAGGCTTCTCATGGGGTCACATCCTCCTTCAGGCATTCCTCTGCTTCAGCGTGGGATCCTCCACTGGCTGCAGGTGGATCTTCCTGTAAATATTTGTGAAAAACATATGTATGTGTCATTTTGTGTGCTAAGCACAATCGCTGTGCAAGAGACCTAGCTTAAAACTTCTTGAAATAATTGTTGGCAAAACATAAAATTTCAGTTTCTAGTTTCTGTTTTTTGTGTTTCAATTGAAAAATAATATTGATATATTTTGATATTTCTATATTTTAAGATAGACATTAACAGGAGGTTCTGCAGAAAGACAGACTTTGTGATATATTAGGCTCAGAGCTAAGAAGGTGGTTAAAATCAGGACCACAGAAGAGGTATCAGGATGACATTCCCTTGTCTGCAGTGTGTACTTGAAGCCTTCTCAAGACTGCTCTGCTCTTTCTTTCTGGTATATGCATTCAGAAAAAGCATCCACCTACAACAATGAGTTTAAGAGATTTCCAGTCTCTCATGTGGGGTCTGCTGACTCCTGCTAGACTAACAGGAGAAAGACACCCAACATTTAAACAATCCATTTCACTGTGATACTCATGTTATGTCATCAAATTAAATAAATTACTTTTCTTTGAGAGAGATAACACAAATAAATAGTTTACAAAGTGAATGCTTTGAATCGACTCACAAGAGTTTAGGTGTGCACCATCTAAATCCCTACTTTCAAGTTCTATAACCTTCCCAGGCTTCTAAAAGACCATTTATTGAATCAAACAGCTGCTGAAAAACAAGTATCTCTAAATAATGCAAAATACCAAACTCATGGTGAATAATTCTCTTCATAAGAAGAAAGATTGATTTTACCTTTGATTATCTTTGCTACACAGAAATACTTTTTCCAATTAAGGTTAAAAAGTTAATGTTACAGAGTCAACAACTTGACAAAACAGCACATTAATCAGGAAGTATAAACTCATTGGAATTCCACATATTATGCTGAAGGAGCTATTTCTGGAATGCCAGACAAGTAGTGAGATACAGAGACATGTTCTGGAGCACAGATCAGCCAGGCCTTTTAAACCATAACATGTGGATTGCACCAACAGCATATCCTTAACCAAGGTACTAAAATGTGTAGTCTCTTGCCTCTTATTTTCTTTGGCAACAATTAGGAGCCTAAACAGTTCAAACTACTTTTAGAGAAATATTACATTCCATAAAGTATTTTCTTTAAAGTCAGTTGAATGTATCTATTGTAACAATACTACCACAATCAGGTCTTAAGCATAGGGATGTGCTTCCTCTCCTGACACAGGGACCTTGCTGCACTACCTGCTGGGACCATTGTCATCACTTTGTCCTGCTGGGACTGTTATTAGCAGGTAGGCAAAGTTGATAAAGCTACTTGGACCCTGCTGTGACAGGATCTGGATTAACTTGGGCACTTAGCTTGGCCGAAAGAAGTAGAGGAGCTTAGAGCAGCTTCCCTTTCCTGAAAGGGCTCAGAAACAGGAAGCAAGCAGGCAAATAAGAGGATTAGAGGAAGGGATGGCATCTGTTCTTGGAGGTTTTGTACTTGGTTTAGTGATGAATTCCCAACAGGATCTGTTGGTGCTCTATTCCTCTGAAAATCAGACCACAGATGGCTTAAAGTACTTGTAAATGTGTATAATTGGAATGGTCCCATAGTTGTGGTTCTTGTGTTCCAGACTGGAGGCAAGTTACAGTTTTCTAGACAGCAAAACTGTAAAACAGATGAACTATTGCAAAAGCAACCTGCCAAAAAGATTCACTTCACTTGAGATTCAATTGTTGGGTCCCATCAAAGTGATGGACACTTTCAAAGGACTATGATAACTTCAGGGTGTTGTCTTCTCATTCCCACCCATCAAACTCAAAATAAGATGCTGGGGTAATGTTTGAATAACATGTTGTCAAGTCTATAGGATTATGATCCCATGATGATGAGTGAGAGATGAATATATATACAGACAGATAATGTTGGCTCTAATGAAGAAGAGTATCAAATATAAATATTGAGAAAGAACAGTTTCATAAAAATGATACAATTGTTTGATAATTTTGTTAAAGGACAAGGAATAGTGATCTGTTCTTAGATTTATACTGATCAAAGTGAAGCAAATTAAAGAAGTAATAAAGAGAATAAAATAATAAAACTTGTTTTTCAGGTAAAATAATAACTTGTAACACTATCAAGAATATGGTTGTCATTACTTTTCTATTTGTTTTATCTTGCAAAAAGAATATATATTGTCTTAATGTATAACAAGAAATAAAAATATATCATTAAAAGAAAAATTATGGTCATTAATTTGCCTTTGTAAACATTTTTTTCTTTATCCCAGAGTGTAGCTACACAAGGACACTTCGTAATTTGGCCTCTGGCAGAGAAATACTCAAAATGAATAAATAGAAACATCTTGTGATACCTGCAGTAGTAATAACCTTGCTAAGAATGCCTCAGAGAATGACAAAGAGGAGATCACAACTCCATTTGTGACAGTGAGGCAGTATTTGAAATGCTATCTACACCCTATCACTCATATTTCAGATTTCAGCACATATGGCATTCCATATCAGCTCCTCTAAATATTGAACTAAATTCTGCTCACAGATATTTTAAAATCTGTGGGATTTGTGGGTTTAACTAAAATAATTTGGTTAGTACACCAAAGATGAAAACAACTCTTTTGCACCATATTAATCAGGACCCTGCCTGATATGAATTTTAACTTTAAAAAAACTCCCACAACATAGCATGTGATGAAAAGACTCACAATTTTGAGGAAATTTTCTGTGAGAAATTGAGAACAGTAAACATGTCAGTATGACCATGGACAATCTCTATGTTCCAAAGAATAGTCATGAGAAATAGTGTTACCATCCATGATCCACTGCAGATGCTGGAGTGAACATGTGAAGGTCCAGCCCTTCCCTACACACATCATGCTCCAGACTTAACACATCTGGAGGACTTTTTATAGCAATGAAAGACAATCTTAGCACCACTGCAGTTTCTTCTTCACATTGCTAAAGTTGCAGTGCTAATTTCTCTGTTGAATCTAACTGTTCATGGAATGGAAATAAAGAGTTCCATTTCTAAACAGACACATGATACAGGAACAAGTATTTCAAAATAACCTCATGATAAATTTATATGATCTTTACTATTAATATCATACTTTTAAAAGCTAGTTTTCTGTTTTTACACAGGATGGGGAATACAGGGCAAGCATATTATCTCAGGAAAGATACATCTTAAATATTATGATTTTATTCCTAGTCTATGTAAATGATGTGATTTTACATGCTCCTCTCATTGATTCGGCATGCAGTTAGGGTTATTCTCTCTCAGAATGTGGTAAATGGGAACAGGTAGAGAGAAGGAAGCAAGGACAGTCAGAGGCATGAGATGACACAGCTGGTGAAGGAAACTGGAATTCTGCAATCTGGACAAGCTTTATAAGAGGAGGTGTCATGGATGGAGCAAATAAGAATAGTATTGCTTCTCACAATTCAATATTCAGGATATGTCAAGTGGAACTAGAATGGGGTAGGCTGAGGCTAAACTAGAGAGTTTAGCTGAGCTGTGAAGTTGCTTATGGAGGATAAGTATTAAAAAGTGATGAAAAAATCCACAGTATTTTCCACTGTGGCTTATTAAAGAGAAAGGCTGTACCATGAAGTTCCTGAGTCACAGTTTTTGCATACTAGAAAACTATCTAGAAAAAAACGTGGTTTGTCATCCACTTCAGAACTCACAAATCATCTAGCAAAATACTGGGCTAAAATATCTTAGGATGAATGTTGTTCAGAAACATCTTACAAGATATGTAAGAATTTTTTCCAAATATGTTGGTTAAATGGCTCAATATACTTGATGCAAACAGTAGACATACAAAAGATGAGAAATTTGGGACAAAAACACTTATTACTGACTTATTAATATTTATAATGTTATTTCATGTTATAGTATCCTGATACTTAGCTTAGGATTTCAAAGTAACCCATACATTCCATATTTAATGCAATTGATCCTTAATTCATTAGCAAGAAGTGCTTTCTTTTTCCTAATGTGTTTAATACTTATTTGCTCCTATGACGTCCCAACCCTCTGCTACAGAAAAAGAAAAAAAAACATTTAGTTACCTGCCTCAAATGACTATTTCTGTGTCCCTTGTTGTAGAAAGCTTTGGTATGATTTTTTCTTTTTGAAATCTTCTTAATATTTTTCATTGCAAAGCGGGTTCTAATCCATGCATTAATAACCAAACTCAGATTACCTAATTCATTTCTAGTCCTGGATCAGTTTTCTGAAAGTTTGAGATGTCAAAACAAGTGAACTAAAACAAATTCTGATTTATACTGTACCCCCTTTTATGTACTGACTTTAACAATCCTGCTGTTGTTTGTTCTCAGGAGGTCAGATATGGCTGTTTCTTCTGTGCAATGTTTAAAAAGGACTTGATGCAGAATACACATTATCTCTGCAGAGGGATCCAGCACTCCACACCACAGTGACCTCTGGTACCCAGCTGTGTCTGGGGTCCTCTGCCCTGTGCTGCAGCATCAGTGTACACAGATCCAGAGCAACTTCTCTGTGTGGTTCATACTAAGCTAATATTACCCTGGTCCAGTGGAAGGTGTCCTTGTCCATGGCAGGAGGGTTAGAACACGATGATCTTTAAGGTCCCTTCCAATCCAAACCATTCTCTGATTCTGTACTGGAGCCAGAACCAAATCACAAGCAGCCCTGGCTTCCACATACCATTAGAACTGAAGAGATTAAACTGTGCATTTCAGCTCAGCTGCTTCAATTTGAATGCTCAGATTTTTCATTAAAAAAAAAATAAAAACAAACCAACCCTAATCCTGGAGTTTCTCCATGTATTCATTTAGAGTTGCAAAGAGTGAAGAAAATGTAAAAGCTGAAGATTCTCCACTTAGCCGAAACCGACAGCTGCAAAAAGGACAAACTGTGCAGGAAGGGGGGGAAAAAAAGGAGAAAAGCTTAAAACAATAGTTGAAGCAATTATGCCTTCCAATAACCCTCTCAACCACTGTCACACCTGCTTTCCATCCATTCTTATTAACAAGTCTAATATAAAAGATTAAAAACTAGAGACTTGCAGAATCCAAACACTCATTACCAGCTGTTTTGTGCAGATGTCAAAAATTAGGACTTTCAGGTGGGTTGCCTGAACCAAAAACAACGTGTGAAAGCTTGGGTAAGGTTTTTTTAATCTCCTCATATAAAACACATTGAAAAAAAAACCTGTTTGTTTGGAACAAAAATATAATTTTAAAAACCTGCAGTATGACTACCACGAATAAAGGCAGGAAAGAAGCACTAAAAAAAAGAGATGGCCTCAGCAGGAAAGTGCATGTCTTCAAGATAGATAGAACTTTCCTGTTTCAAAGGTTTGTACTCCTATCCCATTCCAAGTAAAGCCATTATGTTGTGGTCCATGTTGTGCATTTTCAAAATTAGCAAACAGGTGTTAAATCTGGTATTTGACAGCTATAGCAATGACAAGCATTGTCTTCACAGCTGTGGTATCTGGCAGCCATTGTTGCCATAAGAAGTGCTGGCAATTGAAAGAACAATTTGCATTATTTTGCAATTGCACAGAAATTACTATTGTGCAGTCACTGCAGCCATCAGTCAACCCTTTGGGCAGAGTATTCAATATCTTTTGTATCAGTGGAGACAGTAGTCCATTTATCTTGTAAACTGGCACTTTGCATCCACTTGTTACTTAGTGGATTAGGTAAATGTGTGAACATAATCTCTGCAGCTTCGTGAGTTATGAGCTCTTCAGGCTATTATAGTTAATGATGGAACCAGACTGGAACATCCACTGTGACCTTTCTCTCCAACCTTGGAAGAGCACAGGCTCCTGGTGACTGCTTTTTGGTATAAGGTTCAAAGCTGAATTTCACATGGAACTGAGAATTTCCATATATTCACCCTGAGACTTGATAGATTCTGAAAATCAGTTCCACAGTTGTGAAGTAAAGCAAAGGGGTTGTAATGCCAATGCCAAGGCAAACTTTTCCATTTAGAGAGTTAGTTGATTCTGGAACAGATCAGGAACTGGTGGCAATTGGGAACTCCCTTGAATACTTTCTGCTTTCTCATTCATTTTTTATTAGTGGTTTCCTGTGCATAACAAAAGGCTACTCTTGGGCCCCAGTATCACCTTCTTTCTTTCAAAGAGATCTCACAATCTTTTATGCACATATTCTGCCCTAGACTCCAATTCTAGGCAATAATCAAAATATTTTACTTCCAAAATGAAATTATTTAATAGTAATAGAACTTGAAGTACTGAAGATACTTCTGCTCCATTGTTCCTAGAAAGAGAAATATTGTTTTTTAAATATGACTTTGTCAAATCCACAGGGCCACAGAAGATGTTTCTCAGCCTTTGTTTTTATTGGAGTGGAAGACTAAAGAGCACATTTCTAATGATTTGTTCATCAGAAATGTTCCAATAGAGCTATAATTAAAAACTAAGTGTTTTAAAAAGAAAATTTGTAAATCAAACTGTTTGCTTAACTTCATGTTTAAATATATCCTAATAAGCAATGTATTTCCACAGTGAATCTGCCATAAATCACTTTCTGGAATTATTTATATTTTTGGAATACACAGCCCCAATACATAAATACTATGTTTAGATTGATTTATTTTAGTATTTATACACAGTCTGTTCTTCAAGCTTCTGGGCTTTTAATTAATCTGGATTTGGGGCATAAATTCTTTATGCTTTGATTAATACCAAGCAGGTTTTATTTAATTAAAGAGACAGACTGGCGAGAGACATTTTAATCAAAAATTTCATATGCATACAGTACATCTGTATTTTTTAATACAAGCTCAGGCACATTAAAACAAGATTTATTCTTTCTCAGCTGTTTTCCTTTTTGAATTATGGCATATTTCTGGTTCATGTGAGGAGTTACCTTCATGCACTCATTCGATCCCCTGCCTCCTCTCTCCTCAGAACAGCAGAGCGAGGAAATAAGATGAGGTGACAGGAACAAATGGAAAATAAAAGCATAAAAGTAAACTAATCATATGCTGAAAACAAACTTGTTAGATATCCCTGAATTTTCTAACAGTAAAAAAGAATGTTATAAAAGCCACTTTTTGAGGGCAAAGTAATTCCATAAAAATACATGAAAATTCTTATGAGTGGAAAACTAGAAGATTTCACAAAATAATATATCGTTGTATCATCATTATCTTTTCAGCCATGCACCTAAGAGGTTAATTTTAAAATACTATTTTAAAATAGTCTGCATTAGTTTTCCTATGAAAAGAACCTATCCCAGAACAATAAACATTTGGCTCAAATTTTGTGTCTGCCTACATTGTGTGTATATATGGCCATTAGCATAATATCATCTCAACAACTTTTGGTTTTTCAGCACATTTATTTACTGCTCAACTCTATCCATGTTTAGCTTCTAACAACTGTAATAGGGCAAAACAGCATTTTTAAAAGAAGAAAGTATGCTCTTCACAGTTCATAGCACACTTACAGTCTTTTCATTTTTCACAGAGCTGGGCTTCCAGCTGAGAATTAACAGGACTATAGTTAGAGAAGACTACAGTGTTTTTGGAAGGATCAGATCAGTTCAAATGAATAGTAAGTAAGATCTGGTTTTTTCTCCTGAAAGAGTTTAAAAACCACCAAAACTGAATGTAGCATTTGAAAACATGATTTAATGGCAAACACAGTGGTGGTGGTACTAGTTTGATGTTGGACTGGGTGATCTTGGAGGTCTTCTTCCACCCTAACGATGCTATGGCTCTGTGATTCTGTGATTCCATCTTCAAAGCCATTGGTGAGAGCTGAACTTACAAGAAAGAGAGCAGACAGTGGTGGCTGCAGAAATGCTTATGTCTTCATTACAGATGCCAACATTTAATCAGACCCAGAATGGAGCCCCCTTCAGAGGTGCCAGGAAACCTTGAGGAGAGGTGAGGGCATTGTGCAATGCAGGAAAACACTGAGACAAAATCATGGGGAACATTTGTCTCTCCCTGCTCTTAATTGTACCTTGCTTGCTTTCTGAATTTATACTGTTATGTTCTAGTTTAACATCTCACATTTTAATAAAACCTAGGTTTAGCAGTTTGTCACCTTTCAAAATGTATGTTTTTAAAGATGGGAAGAGCAATTTTTTTCAAAGAACTGGCTATTAAATCTTCTACTGAAAGAGGTTGTTATAATTATTTGAAACCTTGAATAGAAAGTTTTCCCAGAGGAAAAGGTTTAACTTTTTCCAACTCAGTCAAGAACAAAAGTTGAGAATCTATGATAGTTTTTTTTTTAAAAACAATTTCTATTTTAGTTAATGTCCAACTTAATTTTTGAGCTAAACTCACTGATTTTGGAGCAGAAAATATGATAGATGAGGACTCATTAAATCTAGACATGATATCTACCCCTAAATTAATTAATTCTGTATTTCCTTTATAAACAAGAAAACAAAAGTGAAAGTACTGTCTTGGTAGTCATCTGTAAAGGCTATAAAAACTAGCTAAGATGTATGTCCAAATTTCTGAGTCTAATGCAAAAGTTGGTGGATCCCATCACATGACTACAAGAGGAAGAACAGAAACCCATGCTCAAAAATCAATTTGTGCTTTTGCCTTGCCATGAGACATTTATAAACAACTTGGTCATAAGAGCCAGTAACTATTGGTACATAACAGACAGCAGGTAACATGGAGCATTATGGGCAGCAACTCACATTTTTACAATGTTGAACACAACTGCATTTCTCTAAATAAACACCAATATCAAAAACACCAATTTCAGAAATCAATATAGATACCAAGATATCTAGATTCTGAAATTATGTACCTATTTGCACCAGCAGTTACCTGTGTCCAAAATAAACATTCTGGAGACAGAGGGAAAATTTCTGTCAATGTCAGAAGATGAACTTTAAATGTCTTGGAGGATTTTTTTAATTTGTTTTTAATTTTTTAATAGCAAAGGCCACAAGTATTTTTTCATGTTTTTGTTTGTTCTGAAAAGGAGATACCTCCACACTACACAATTACAAGAAGTAAAATATGCCCAGCCTGCTTCCTGGGCATCCTTGGAGGTTGCCAGTGCACTTCTAAGAGCTCTACAGAAGCTGACTTTTTAAAACAGTTCACAATATTTGATACTGCAAACAGAAAGAAAAGGAAAGTCACAAACAGAAAAAAATTAAATTGAAACCCTCTGACCTGGATTTACAAAGTAACAAATAATACCACCTACAAACTAAAATTCCTCTCCTTAATAAAAATCAACCATCATTAGTTAAATTAAAAATAAATGCAGGATTATCATATCATGCATTATAATATCATTCAAAAACAGTTCATATGGGGTCTGCAGATAAAATAGATTAGACCAGTGGTTAAAAAGGGAGAATTAGCAATTAATTTCATTTTTCATTGAATTTGAGAGCAGATGTAGGAAGTTTTGTCTGCCTTCACAAATCACCTCAGTGGTCACAAGACTTTCCAATTAAATGTCCCTGAGATACATTTGTGGCAAGACATTTCTGTGTTGAAGTTGTGCAGTGACTTGTTTTACATAAAACAGCCAGAGAGCTGCTCTGAATCCCTCTCTCTGACATGCTTTGGAACACTGATTTATTGTGTTTCCTCCACTGCTTCAAGGGTTTCTTTTCACATTTTGCCTCAGCTTATACATGAACAGCAGTCCTAAACATTATGATGATATAGAACAGTCACCAGTGAGATGAATCACCAGAGCCTCTCAGAACTACAGACAGAGGAGGTTGTTGTTCTGGTTGTTCTGTGCTGGCTGTCACTGCTGATGAGTCTGCTCATTGCTCTCCATGTGTAAGCCCTGGTTTATCTCTGCAGCCACCTCCTGCAAAATCTGTACCAATAATTTGGTCGTAGGAAAGGGCTTCATGAACACGGCTACCTAGAAGGCAAAGTTCAACACCAGACAAGATAGGAATGATATATATGTTTATATATAGATGTTTTATATGTCATCTAATACATAACGTTCCTCTCATTATGGTTCAGAAGAGCTCTGGGCTAGACATGCACCCTTTGTTTCAGTTTGTCACAGCCTGGTTTTTGGTAGCAGGGGGGCCACAGAGGTGGCTCCTGTGAGAAGCTGCTGGAAGCTTCCACCATGTCCAGCAGAGCCAATGGCTGATGGCTCTGGAGATGGACATGCTGCTGGCCAGGAGTGGGCCAATGAGAGAGGTTGGTGATGCCTCTGTGACGACAGATTTAAGAAGGAAATCAAAACAAAGTTTTTGCTTCTGGTCAGAGAAGAAGAGGAGGTGAGAACATGTGAGGGAAACAACATGGCAACACAAAGGTCAGTGGAGAAGGAGAGGCAGGAGGTGCTCCAGGTGCCAGAGCCAAGGTTCGTCTGCAGGCTGTGGTGCAGCCCGTGGTGAAGCAGCTGCCCCTGCAGCCCATGGGGATCCACAGGGAGTGCAGAGATCCACCCACAGGCCCTGGGGATCCACAGGGAGTGCAGAGATCCACCCACAGCCCGTGGGGATCCACAGGGAGTGCAGAGATCCACCCACAGCCCGTGGAGGAGGGGCCCATGCCGGAGCAGGTGGATGCCTGGAGGAGGCTGAGATCCAGTGGGAGACCCGGAGGAGAGAGAGGGCCCTGCTCCCAGGCTGGAGCAGCCTGTCCTTGCAGGACTGCACCCCGTGGAAGGAGAGCCCCACTCCACAGCAGTTTTGGGAGGGCTGTGTGCCCGTGGGGGAGCTCACAAGGCAGCAGTTTTGGGAGGGCTGTGTGCCCGTGGGGGAGCTCACAAGGCAGCAGTTTTGGGAGGGCTGTGTGCCCCTGGGGGAGCTCACAGAGCTGCAGGTGTGCTTTGGCTACAGCTCCTGAGCGTGGCCCCACGCTGGAGAAGTTCCCACAGAAGTGTCTCCCGTGGGAGGGACCCCACGGCCTCACAGGGGATGGACTCCTCTCCCAGAGCAGCAGAAGAAAATCTCAGTGATGAACTGACCAAAGCCCCCTGCCCTGTCTGCCTGTGCTGTTGCTGGGAAGGAGGGAGGGGGCTGAGGTGGTAATGCTGTTTTAAGGGCTTATTTTATTCTCATTATTTTCCTCTGATTCTGTTAGTAATAAATTTCACTGTGCAACCTTAAGATGAGCTGTTTTGCCCATGAGGTGTTTTCCCCCTATCCTTATCTCAATTCGTGAAGTTTTCATTAACTTTTTCTTTCCCCCTCCTCTGCCCAGCTGTGGCAGGAGAGGGTGAGCGAGTGACTCTCGTGGGTGCCTGGTGTTGGGCCAGGGTCAAAACACGACAGCAGGCTACAAGTAGAGTGGCTGAACATCTCTCAGTAAGAAAATGATCTTTGAAGATGATGATGAAAATGATGAATGATGCACAAAGATTGTTGTGTGTTTATTGCATCTCCAGTTTGGTCTTAACCTAGAATTAGGAATATTTTATTGTTTGTTTAGGGACGTTTCTTATCACATCTTCTCAGAAATCATATGATATGCTTTCTGGCTTTTCAGAAAGACATGATTTTTGATTTTGAAAGAAACTCCTAAGCAAGGTGTTTGGCAAGTAATGCCAATCTGAATCTATACATTTCAACATAACTTCACTCAGGCTTTTGTAAGTCATATATTTTGCACAAATATCTTTATAAAAACCTGTATAAATAATTGAAGGAGAAACTATTCTTTACAGTGAGGGTGGTGAGGTGCTGGAACAGGTTACCCAGAGAAGCTGTGGATGCCCCATCCCTGGAGGTGTCCAAGGCCAGGTTGGATGGGTCTTTGAGCAACCTGGGACAGTGGGATGTTGTCCCTGCCCATGGATTGCAACGATCCCCTTTTAAGGTCCTTTCTAACAAAACCATTCTATAGTTGTGTACTTCTATTCTGATGGTTCATGATAAGCAGAAGAGCACAACTATAGAGTAGGTAAATAATTTGTGTATCCCAAATGTGCTGAGAATCTGCCAAAAGAAAAAATTTTTACGAGTGTCATGTGGCTGTGTTTCTCAATTTTCCTCATAATTTTCCATGTTGGAAAAAATCCTCTGTGAATGTTTAAAACCTGATCTAATAAAAATTTCAGTGGAGATTGATTTGTTTTATAAGTATAACTCATATCATATACTGTGATTCATTTGAGGTGGATTAGTTGCCAAATATATAATAAACAACAAACAGTTGTGTTCTGGTACTTTGTTCAGTACTATAAACTGAATTTATTTGGCTTTTAAAATAATCTGCTAAACATTCTGCAAAATATAAATATTACAAAGCCCATGAAGAGCTTTCCAGAAAGTTGTCCCTATTTCTACTGAACTTAATGGAATTCTCTGTGAAATTAGACCCAAATTTTGTATAAACTTCATGTACTCAAAAGATTTTGAGGAGAATTCCTTATCATATTTGCTTTAAACCACACTCCTCTTCATTGAGACTGTCATTACTAGAAAAGCAAGTGATGCTATTGAGGCATTTGATGTTCAGGTCAGACTGAGCAATAAAAACACTGTTACTTTTACTTTTAGATTCATGCCAACACCATGAGCCACAGTTTTCCCAGAGTAAAGTGTACAGCTCCCAGTCATTATACTTTCCTCACAACTTATGTCTCTGTGATTTCAAAGACCTTGAGTATCATGATATACCAGTATGAGGAGTAAGAAAATTGAAGGTTCAGTCAGTAAGGCACTGCATGCTATTTTCAGGCTAATGTTTATTGATGTTCCCATGGGAACATCTTTTGAATATTTTTTTATATAAAACAGCAAAGTAATATAACGGTTCTGAGAAGAACAGCACCACACAACAATTCTGTCTTTATGTATATATTGTTTTCTCAGCCTTTTTAGCAGATTAACATTGGAATTTATTGATTGTATTCACAGAAAAAAGGGTTGCAATGTTCCAAACAGCAGTCAGATTTCCTGTTTGGAATGAAATTTTGAATTTCATTAATTACTTTATTACTACAAATTGTTGGAAGAAACATGTGTTCTTGGATGTTAATTAATAGCTCATTATTATTATACAAATTAACTTGGCGGCACTATGTGCCGTATATTTGTGGAATAATGAATTACATTAAAGGGAAGCCAAGATGGCAAACAGTGAAGTGCATGCATCTATTATCTGCTTCTTATAAATGCATAAACCCTTCCTAGGGTGTTAAACAGAAATCCTAATGAGGCACACTAGAGTTAAAAGGGGAAAAAAGAAGAGTAGGGAAAAGGAGAAAGAGCAAGGCATGTATAGCTTGAAGTAGGAGCATCACACTGAGAAGCAACAGCTCCCACAGGTATTTGCTCTAAATGGATTGTCATAAGAGATGGGAAAGCTGATAATGTAAAGCACAGTGGTGTGAGTTTTGAGTCTCAAATCTGAACTTAACAGTAGCAAAAGGCTCATCTCAACAGCTCTGAGCAGTCCCTTCCCTTCCCTTCCC
>VZRX01012166.1:0-21788 GCA_013398075.1 Notiomystis cincta
TCTCTGGAGTGGTGTTTCTCTGGGGTGGTGTTTCTCTAGGTGGGTGTTTCTCTAGGTGGGTGTTTCTCTGGAGTGAGTGTTTCTCTGGTGGGTGTTTCTCTGCTCCCCTGTGGGGCAGAAGGAGCTGTTCCCTCCCCCTCATGAAGAGCAAGGACACACAGGAGCCATTTGTCCCCAGGTGTGTGAGGGCCCTGGGTCAGATCTGCTCACCAGACCGAGGACTCAAAGGCGTCTTCTGATTTCTGACATTCTTCCTTTTCTCTTTTGTCTCTGTTCCTTTCAGGGTTGGTTTCCACAGCCTTAACTCCCCTCTTAGCTTTGGTCATAAGCCATGACTTTCATGTGCTGTAGCTGGATTTACTCATTTGCCAGCTCACAAAGCCACTGGTTTTGTTGTGTCTTCTGCAGTATTATTTTGGAGACAAAATGCTGTGTCTGAGGTCAGACTTTTTAACAGCACAGTACTTCTACTTCCCTCTTCAGTTATCCACATTCTGCTTCTACTTTCCTCTTCTTTTCAGTTATCCACATCCTACCATAAATATTTATTATTCTCTTCTTACATGGGCAGCTGAATACCTGATTTAATTGAAGGTGACTTGAAATTTATATTAATTATCAGTCTGTATGGTTGAATCAAACATATGGATAAAAGTAACTATGGATAAGGGGTTACTTATGCTACATAAATCTTTATTAAATATGAAAGTCTTTCTTTGCATGTATATAAGATAGCACAGAGTAAAGATTTTAAGTCATTTCCATGCATTTATCCCAGTGTTTTAAAGTCTTGGTATTAGAAATGTGCCTCTAGTCTGTGTAAAAATTGACTTTGTAAAGCAGTTATGATACCATGAGATACCCTGTGTGTTTAATTTACACTTTACTTATGAACTCAAAACTACAGAAATTAATACATAGGATTCAACCTCTTGTGAGAGTTCAAATATTTAACTTTAGGAAAAAAAAAACCAAACCAACAAACCCCAATACAAAATCATCTAATTTTCCCATAAAAGCAATATCTTCATTAAGGTACCATATGTCTTGTCTTGGCAGGGTCAGAGACATTTCTTTGAGATGTTGTGATTATAAGTTTTTTAAAAGATAAGCACTTTTGAAATCCCTGGTTATCGATAATGAACTGGGCAGAAAATAAATAGAAAACCCCACCTGTGAGAAGACAACTCACAATTAAAATTATATCAGATATTTTATGTTACTTTGGCTGCATGTGCCTGGTTGTTTCTAGTTGCCAAGAGTGATTTTAAAGACTAAAGTTTTAAAATCAATTCTGAAAACTTAAATGTCATATTCCATGCTCTGAGTCCACAGTAGAAATGAGTTACCAGCAGTGCTTTGGAAGGAAGTTAACAGAGAGAAAAATCCTCACAGTTTTATATTTGTGTTTGACAAGCCACACACTCTTTTCTACCATGGTGTTTTCATTTAAACTCATATTTATCCATAGAGATCCCAAAATTTGTGTCAATTCTTCTTCTTTAAAATAGAATTGAATTCAAAGGCCGTGGAATAAGGTTTTGTTCAGGATAACTGCTCACTCTGGAGAAGATTCACTCCAAGACACTCAGGAGAGCAGGAAGGATGTGCAAGCCACTGATATACAACACAAATGGGAATTTTGGAGACATCCCCCAGTTTGGTATAATTAGTTATTATGGCTGAGGACAGCCCAGGGTTAGAGCTGCTCCAAAAATGCTTTTTTTAGTAACAGTTGTCAAATAGGAGCATCACTATTTGAATTTCCAATAAATGGATGTGTATGTTTTCCTGTAATTTAATAACTTCCTGTGAACCTTCAGTTTGTGTTTTGCACCCAAGTATGGATGGAAATTTGGAAATACCCTCTGTTCCTACTTTGTAACCCCCCTAAACTTAGTATATAAAGCTGTACCTTTATTTACATTAGGTTAGAGAGAATGTTTCTAGAAGAGGGAAATGTTCATCATGAAATAATATTAATTCATAATTTTTGTTAATAAACACCAGTATTTTGCTTGTGGTAATAGAAGCAATGGGAATAACAAGTTTGTAGATTCTTGGTTGCATTCTGTAGTTTCAAATTTAGTAGAGCAGGAGCCTGAAGCAGGGCAGGCAGATTTTTCATTAAGCACAAATTTACAGATGCTGTTTGAATGGTGAAATGTCTCTGCTGGTTCTGACAGAGGCCTTTAATACTTTCTAATGGCGCTTCTTGAGTGTGAACCCAGAGCTGGTGATTGGTTCCTTCCATCATCTCCTGCTGGGGGGCATCAGGAGGATTCCCCTTCCTCTTCCCAACCCTCCTGCCCTAAGGGCACCTTCCCTGAAGGCCCCTGAGAACCTGTGAGCTGCACAGGGAGTGCCAGAACACCGTCCAGTTTCCTTCCAGTGAGTGTGCCTCGGTGTGGCCAAATCAGAAATGGCTTTCCCAGGTGATTTGACAGCCAAAGAACTCTGGATCCTGAGTCCCTCTCCTGTTTCCAGCCTGTCAGTCCCTGGGCACAGGCTGTTCTCTGCAGATTTGGGGAAAGCAGCAATAACCTGTCCACCTGGCCATGGACTGTGCCCAGCCTTGGTACCCTGCTATCCCTAGGGAAGCAGCCAGTGCCCAGCCACCCTGCCCTGGGGCTGGCACAGCCCTGCCTGCAGCCCTGGGAGGCTCCCCCGTGGCCCTGGCTCAGCTTCTGCAGCTCAGCTCTTTTCCCATTCCTCAGCCATCTGTTAGGAGACAATTCCTCTTGGAAACAGTTGGATATTCTGCTGCCTGAGCTGACTCTCTTGAGCTGCTTTGCATCCTCTTTGCCCTCCAAGCAGCGTCCCAGGATGAATGTTTGAAACATCGAGATGTTGTATTACCATAATTGCAGCCAGTAGTTTTGACTATTTTTCCACCAACTGGCAAGGCTAGGAATTATTATGTCTTTTGAAGGGAAGAAAAGACACTATCCATCTTTTATATTCTTAGCATTCTTGCACTGATGTAAAATACACCGAGATTATTTTGAAGAAGAACACTTTTAAATTCCTTTTCCCGAATTTCACTTGATAACACTGCCAGAAGTGGCAGTCTGTTAAAGGGAGAGTGAAGAGGAGTAAACAAGATAAAAAGCTACTCTTCTTTATTTGCATTAGACATTTCAGAAAGTGCAGCAGCTGGGAAGGATTCAGTGGGAGCAGCAAGTGCTGCTTCAAAGGCATCACAACATGCAGCTTGATTTGGCTTTTATTTTTTGATTTTATTTTTTTCACTAGAGGTGGTGTAAACTGTGGGCAGGGAGGCCTTGGAACCTGCTGTCTTATTCCCCACTGGTGCTGATGGTTGAGACTTATTACCATTCAGAGTTATTTTGCAGACAAAATAAGTCACAAAGGTTCTATAAAATGGGACTTCTGGGGACTGAAGCTTCATTTTTAAGTCAAGTTGCCTTCCAAAGCATCATGCTTGTAACAAGTCAAAGTACAAATGATTTTTTCTTAATCACCTGAATAAGGGAATTGCTTCCAGTCTTCTTCTTTCACAAGTGGTGCACAAGATTTCTCTCAAAAACAAAACAATTTGAGTAATGCTTCCTGCAGTGTTTTTTAGTGTCCCATCCTATGTTCCTAATCAGAGAAATCTAATTAGGAAGCTCCCCTATGAGTGTTTTGAGTTAGAGAATATGTTTGGTATTGCAGGATGTTTTGTGTCCTGAAGGAATCTCGTATTTTAAAAGCAAGTAGCATCAAAGCAAAGATTTTACAGACAGGAGCATATCAGACTAGTCTGTTAAGGTTTAAATGTTAATTAAGAGATTACTTCTTTTATTCAATAAATTTCGGACATATGTAAATAAGTTTATGTAGTTTTGGTCACAGATTTCAAGTTTTCTGTTTGATAGGGTATGAAAACCCTCTAGTCATCTAGGGTTTATAGTAATGCAGGTACCATGGTTCACACAAATATATTTTATTTTTAATGAATGCTCTCTATTTTAGAAGAAGAAACCTTCTTCACTCCTCACATTCTATCACAGATGCTCTAACACAAAGAATAAGCAAGTTATTACTGGCAAATCATAAAATTTGTTTGGTTTCTTGGTTACATGAGAGGTGCCTTCAAGTCATGATGGAGCTGAAACGGGAGTGAAATCAAACCTTGTGGTTTTATATGACTGACCTGACACTGAGCACTGGGCTGCTTTATTCTTCTTCTTCCTTGAAAGCTCTGCAGAGCCAAACCAGTGCTGGAGGGGTGCCTGGCACTGCCAGGGGCTGCAGGTACTTGGGGAACTTCACATGATGGGGATGCTTCATGGCATGAGGTGTCCTCCCTCCAGGGCACAGAAAGAGAAAAGCCCAAACCCTCTGCTTCTCTGTTCCTTATTACCATACTCTTCAAATCCTAAAATCTAGGATAATTTTTGATCAAATTCAATGTGCTGTTGTTAATTTCTTCTTATATTTCACTGGACAATACAGGGAATATGTTTTCTTTGTGAAATGCTTTAATGTCTCTACATCAGATTCTCATGTGTTTAACCCAGAGCACGGTGAGAGTAGTTAGTGCTTCATCCTAGGAGCACACAAACCATTTGAGGCAGGGTGCACTCATCCCCTTGAGCATTTCCTTTTCACCTCTGGAGCCAGCCTGCTCTGACCCTGTTGATCAGGAGTTCCTCAGGGATGGCACTGATGTCCCTCCACGGGTGCAAGGTGTAGAGTTGGAAGGTCAGAGGAGGGAGCAGGGCACTGATCCCACTTTCCTGCACAGGGGGTGTGCCCTGTTAGGGGCTCAGGCTTTGCTTGGGGAAGGGCAGCACTGGCCTGTGCCACTGGGAGTTTTCTAACTGGGACAAATTTTGTATATTCAGTTTTTTATTTAATGGTCTGCGCTGAGGCATCTCCATTTGTTATAGAAGTTGTAGATTCCCCTCAAAGGGTTTGTCCTGCTGACTCCAAGAGACAAGAGCTGAGAAAGCTGAGATTTTCCAACTTATTAGGGGAGCTTTCAGCTACTGGCAGTGATTTCTGTCCTTCCTCTTGGAGTTGGTGCCTCAAAGGGGGTGAAAGCATCTTGTACTTGAGCACCATGAATCCAAGGATAGAATTCCCTATTTTACTTTGTCACAAGCTGCCAGAGTTTAGCATAGACCCAAGGCTCCAACACAAGCTATCAAGGGTGTTCAAGCTGTTTTCCTAAAAAAATTCCACCCCTTTGGTCTCTGTGTAGCTAATGATAGACGATGTATAAATTATGGTTCAACCTCCAAATGAGCCGAACCCTTCAGACCTCTGAATGTTCTTTGGGGTGTTAAAAATCCCAAAATCTTTTAAATGTGGAATTATGGGGGGAATTGCATCAGTCAGAACCCTTTCTAAGGGATAAACAAAAGAGATTCTCAAGAGTCCCTAAACTCCCTCAAAGCTCCCTGGACCAAACCCTTCAGGGAAAAGGGGCCAGAGATAAGTGATTGCAGCTGGGGTGGTATCCCAAAGGGAGCAATCACAGCATCCTTGTCCTCCCCCTTCCACCCTGCACTGTGCACTTCCTGAGGCAGTCTCCTGGGCTGGAGCAACAGTTTCTCTGATCTAATTCAGCCACAAATAGGTGGCATTTATATGTATTTTCATGAATATCTGCAATTATCTGCACAGCACAACAGTGGAAGTAAACACTGGTACCTATTGCTCTTGATATGACTTGATGGGATATTCACAGGACATTTGAAAATCTTATGATGCTTTTTAGTGTCTGCAAAGCTTATTTTAACAACTGTAAACCACCTGTATTTTAGGAAATAATCCTCTGAGCATTGATTTGTAATTGCACTAATCATTTCTTGATGCCTTTCTGTGTGGTAACAGGGCTGTAAAATCTGCAGAATGAGCTAATTCATGGAGTGTTGCCCTTAGCTCTAGAAAGGAAACAAGGTGCAGGACTTTCTTTGCCTTGTTGTGGATGTAAAAATATGTATAAGAAATTTTCCATCTGTTCTTTAGGTCCTGAGGAAGCAGATTTCAAGTGTGCCCCAAATTTCATCAGCTGCATTGGTACCAACAAATGCATCCACTTGTCCCAGCTCTGCAACGGGGTCTACGACTGCTCCGATGGCTACGACGAAGGGGTCCATTGCAGGGGTGAGTAAAAACTGCTTTGACATCACATCTTCCACTCTGTTTTCTCTTTTGAGCACAAACTTACTCCTTGGGAGCACATACAGGTAGATATGTGTGTGTGTATGTATGTTAAACGATCAAAAGAGAACTGATGGAGGCATATTTTAAGATGTGTTGCAAGTTAATTGAAAAAAAAGAAATGTTTTGCGTGAACAAAATGCAAGTAAAAAGCACACAGAGATTTCAGGCTTTTCCTGCTTTAGTTACTGAGCTTATATGATGGAAATTCTTCTATCAAGAGATGGATGAGGAAACTCTTCAGTGACAAAAGGTGTCACACTGTTTGTCAGGATGTTTTTTTTTTTTTCCTTATAATTTCTGTTTCTTTTAAAAAAAGCCAAAGAAAACCACTGAAAAATAGATCAAATTTGCCATGAGCATTATTTTGCATAGAGGACTTTGTTTAAGGAGGATTTCTGCAAATAATCTACTGTTTAATAGTGTAGTCACCAAATTCTGACAGTGAGAACTCTTAAATAGAAATTGTTGAAGGTCAACTCTTTTAATAGCTCTACTACTCAGATCTGAGGTCTGCCTTGGGGACAATTATAGGGCCAAATCTTGGGTACCTTGAGTTATTTTTGATCAGTAGATTTCTAGATGAATGATTGTTGATGATGCTCAACAGGTCTCATGTTCCAAACCAGAAACTCAGGGACAGGTCCTGGCTCTTCTGCTGCAATCCAATCTGACAATATACAGTGAAAGATACGATTAATGGCAGGGTTCAGAAAGTTAAATTAGAATTTAAAATTTCATGTGGACATATTTTCAGAGCTGTCAGAGTAAAATCTAAGCCCACACCAAAAATAAGCCGCATGGAAAAAAAAAATTAAAAAATAAAAATGCCATCTGGAATTAATCAGTGTAATACTGCTGACTTCACAAACCTACAAATAGTTATTTTTATATAACCAGATGAGGATACAGGCTGTCAGAAAATATATGAAAATTCTTATTCATAGTGATAGGAATCATTTCTTTTCTTGAAGGCTCAACTGTTTTAGAGTCTGTGTTCAATGAGCATTACACAAAATCAAAATTTGTGACAGCATATTGGTTTTAGCACTGGGCCCAGCATCCAAAAAACCCCCCAGAAGTTAAACTGGCCAAAGCACTATTTGGGCCTACATTGAAACTTTTTGAAGTTGCAGGTGAGTGTTTTTGGGAGAACAGTATTGATCCATTCAGTTCTTCAATATTTCTTAATTCTTCAATATTTAATGTGTTTTTATAAATTACTCTGGATTAAATGGCAGAGGATTAAAAACTTCTAATGCTGAAAAATTATTATAACTATCTTACATTTTTACTGTATTTTAAGTCTTTAAACCATTAGATTAATGAAATCAGAAAAAAATATATATAGACTAAAAGTAAACTCTTTTGTAAGTGGAAATGAAATGTTTGCTTTTCTTATGTAGCATTTTGTACCTGCATCCTGTACTTTGGAATATGATAGCACATAAAATACCATGAGTCTTTATTCATGTCCTTTTAATTTGTGCTCAAATACACCTTGTAAGGTTCATGTTGATTCCCACTCTTTTCTTTATTATCATACATGAATATGAAGGCTGCCCAGTGGAAAAATTAATGTCTGCTTTAATAAATCAACTTAGAATTTGGTGACACATTCTAAACAAACATTTCACAGAACACCTACCTAATGATGTGTCACAGAACCTCTTCACCTAGTAAATGGTTAACAACTTCTAAATGTTGATTTTTGTGGCAATTGCATATTTTTATTTGCTTATTGGGGGCAGTGCTTAAAATTATCAGTGGACACATTTCAGTCAACAGAGCCAAAGTGTATAGAAAACAATAATTTTACATTTTGATCATGTAGTTTGTTACAGACAAATGCCACTAAAGTATTATGTTACATTCCTGTGTATCAAATATTTGATATGAATGCTTTATAGTTGTAATTATTGTGTGTGTATCTGTATCTATCTATAACATCTATATCCCCATCTGAGACATATTTGGGTAATCTTTGAGTCATTCTTCTTGACTTTCTGAGTCTTGAACACACAGGTCATGTGTTGAACTCATTTCTGTGGCCAAAAGTTGCAAAGTTACTTCAGAAATCCAGCCAAATCATTAACTTTTTCTTTACATTACTCACAGGAGTGGCATTATCAATTCTGCTTTAATTACAGTGTTCGTGTGAAATTTGTGATCCAGGAAGCCAACAGTAATTTTTAATATTGAGTTCTAAGGAGACCAGTTGGTCACAGAGCTGTGTTGAAATAATCTGTTGTTGAGGACACTGACAGTGCTGTGTAAATAAGGCACTGTCCAAGCACCAGGAAATTGAGTTATGGTTGGAAATATGGGGGTGCCACCAGAGCTTTGCCCATTTCAGTGCACAGGTAACTCCAGAGGGGTGAAATCTTAAGAATTAATGGAGTATAAGCACCCAGTGAGTGGGATTTCTTCCTCTAAATTTAATATTCTCACATTAATTCATTATTAACGATCCTTTGGAGATGTATTCAGGCCTGCACCTTTCCCTGGCAAGGGGAAATATGGTCATTGCTCCAGTGTGAAATGGTAATGTATGGGAAATTTCAAGGAAATAGGAGTAAATACAATGACATTCCTGTATTCCTGTATCTTTTATTTCAGGCACATATGCATTTTTGCTGGTGAATGTAATGCATAAATTCAGGAGAGGTTGTGGCAATATGAAATAGAAAATGTTTTATTATGTATGGTTGTTTCACATTATGTGTTCCAATGTCCTTCAGAGGAGAAAGGGGTGTGTAATTCACTGGATTTGAACCCTAGAGTGTAAAATAGTGATAAGACATCTGTATTTGGGCATTTTGGATTACTTTTATTATTTTTTATCTAATTGAAGAATGCTTTAGAGAGGCTGAATAAGAGAGGAATCAAAATAAATGTTAACCCCTCCCATAAAGCTTATAGTGGGGCTGTTCAGCTTCCTGATCATGCCAATAATTGCAGCACGAGGCAGCCCTGCTGAAAGGGGGAGTTCAAGCCCATCAGCTCCTTGGGGAGCTGATAAGGCTCAGATAAAATTGACCAGTGCCAGAACTAGAGCCAAGACTGAGTGGTTCTGGTGGAAGAGGGCTCCAGATCTGCTCCTGGCAATTAAGCACTTTCTTTGACACTCTTCCTCAGGCTGTTTGGAGAGCCAGCCCTTCATCTCAGCTGCATTTGCAGCCACTTTCACTGCTCAGCTGAGCGGTGAGCTGGGAGCTCTCCTGGCCCAGGGGAGCTGCCAAATTACTGCAAACTGAGCTGTTTAACTCCAAGTCTTTCCAGTGTGGGGCTGCCTCTGGCTCTGGTCAGTTAAAGCTGGGCTTGTGTGGCTGCATCTTGTCCCAGTCTGATTTTGAGGTCTTTTGAAGAATAAAATAAATCCTTTTATTTTTTTTTTTCCCTCCTGAAAGTTTTAGGAGTGGCTCAGGCAAATATCTGTCATGGGTTAGTTGGAGTTACCTGGAGTATGTAAAGCATTAGATATAATTATTGAGATAATTTCTAGATAATTAAAATTACATTCCCATGAATCTTAGTAAAGGAGTTTTTTTAATAGGGATGCAGAGGTGAGCTGTACAATTTTATAAATCAGTGCTGTATATGGCACAAAATTCAAAGTGGTGTGCCAAAATTGGGGTTTGGTCTGTCTCTGAGTTAGAGCTATAGGGAACTAAAACTTGCACAGAATATGGAGATCTCCTTTTCTAATTAACTAACTTTAGGGGTTATTTAGTAGCTCCTGGAATATCTGTGCTAAAATTTTAGATATTCCAGACAGAATATGCTAAAAGAATACTGTAGAAATACAAATAGAATCCTTCTAAGTGTTCAGATTATTTGGATCTCTGTTAACTGTGATCTGAAGCATAATCTCTAAAGTCTGTAATCAATAAAATATTCAAAGGCAAACTCTGGATCATTTAGTATTAAAAAAACTGCAGAACACACAGTGAGAAGTGTTGGCCAAAAGTTGTTCTGTTTTAGCAGACTATAATCAGAGAATTATTTTTCTGTTTAGGCTTTTTGAAAAAAAACTGAATCATGTTTTGCTCTGGTCTCTCTGTAGAAGGAACACTGGCAAACTTTGTGTTTGCCAGAGGGGAAAATAGAAATTTCAGAATTTTAAGGAAAATTGAGACCTTTCAGGAATGAGGCAAAGTTACAAAACTGAAAGATATGAACCTACATTTATATCTTACTCTATTTTTTTTTTCTTTCTAATGAAGTTGTGTAACAAGGGAACAAAAAACCCTAAAAAACTCAAGAGTTATAAATGTCCCTCCCTTTTCTCATGAGACTTTTTCTGGAAGTAATGCACACCTGCAAGAGAATTCCCTGTGAACTCACTTGATTTATTCTGACAAGCTTTAACCACTCATCCTTTAAGGCTGTGATGTACCAAGTGTCACATGAGGTTACTGAATCCTTGAAGCCCCAGAATATCTCCCTGTTGTACCAGTGGGGCTGCTGAAACCCTTAGGTAACATTTGGAATGATTCCCATTGCATCTACTCTCCATTCTGCATCAAGACTTTCTCTTGGGTTATGAGGCAGAAAAGAGAAGAAAGTGTGGGCATTAAAATCAACAAATTGGGTGGGTTTGCTTTGGAACAGAGCTGCTTGTAAAGAATTGTATTTGTCTGGGCAAAGGCTTAATTTGCATTGTTTAGTATTATCATATCTCCTCATTTCACCATCCAAACATCCAATTTCTTGTACATTACTCTCTTTCCTGTCTTTTTGCCTCTACAGAGCATGATGTGGCTCATTGAAATTAGCCAAGGTCATTTAGTCTATTCTGCTGTCAAGACAAAGGAGTCATGGGCTTGGTGATTTAATAACTTTCCATCACAAAATCCTTTTGCAGGAAAGCAAATTAGAGGAGGCTGGTGGGGGAATGAGCAGTGGAAGACATGTGAGTGATGTGATTTTATCCTACCCTGATGGGCTGCCAAAGAGGTTTTTAGGCTAGAATTCACAAATGTACTCTGTGTGAAGATATCAGCATTGTCTCTGTGGCAAATTAAGTGAAGGGTTTCAATGTTGGGCCATATATGATGATGATATGGGATGGGAGATCATTAATTGGTGCATGGTTTGTAAAGGGTGTTGTGATCTTGTCCATTGGAAGAGTAAGGTCTGTCTGTCTGCTCCCAGTCAGTATTTCCATAGCAGGATCCATTTTCCTGAGAGAAAATGTTGTATACTGTTCCTTTCTGGCAAAATCGAGTGTTGGTCAGGTCTGGCCTCCCTGAATACAAATTTTGGTCAGTTTTTTAGCACACACAGTTAAGTGCACAGGCTTTCTTCAGGTCACAGAAACCACGTTTGCAATAGAAATGCAGTGTTGGATGGTTAATCTGTGGAGTTCTGCATTGAGAAAAAGAGGAGTAAAGAATATAACTCAAATATGTTGGTTTTTCTATCATCCTGCTGCCCAATAAAGTGCACAAAGTGCAGCAGAGGTGTAATCTGTCCTATTTGAGACAAGTTAAGAGGGCCAGTTAGTGGTAGTTAACTGCTTTAGGTGCAGGGCTGCAGAAACCTGGGGAAAGCAGTGACACAGGATGGGAGGGGAGGGGATGATCTGAGGAATCTTTGTTCTACTTCCCAGGGATTTAGCTTAAATGGTATTTATTGTTGCCCTGCTGTTAACTGTTTTGAGGCAGTTGAGAAAACAAACATTTGAACTTGCACAATGAGTATCCACTTTTCAATTTTATTCATTTCTTTTTATTGCCTTGCTGTTGATTACTGTGCAGAGTTAAATTTTCCCTGTTAATAAATTAATAAGCTAATCAAACTCCTTAAGGAGCTTATCTTATGTAAGAAATGCAACAAGCCTTTTGTATGAATAAAACTCAAAAGGTTTGTATGAAGATAAATACTCTGGGCATAACCTCTGTATCAGGAGTTGCAGACATATTAACATGGCAAAAGAAACCCTGTCACTCCTGAACTGAGCCCACAAGCAGGAATTGGAGCTGCTGCCTGGCTGCCATTAGTTCAGATCACAGAGTAAACCCTCCCTGCACTTTCAGCACTCAGGCATCAGGCCCAGCTTTGCCCTGGGAGAGACTGGGGCCTGACACCAAGGGCCTGTGAGGCACTGCTGACCTTGGGGCGTAGGGAGAAAGCAGCACCACGTCTGTCTTCAGCTATCACCACCAATATTTGGGCAGATGGGAGAGCTTAGACATCCTGAAATCTTATTTAGATGGAATAATGCTTTTTACAGTTTCCTTTTGGGGCATTTTCTCTCTTTTTACATTTTTTTCAGCATATACAGAAACTATTACATTTAGACCTCTAGTGTGAGAATTTAATTACTGTTTCTTACATTAACTAATAGTAAAATTATATCTGCTGAAGAAATCACATTGAGGCATCATCTCTCCATCAATAAAACATGTCATTAAATTTCCATGTCCTCTTTTTCCAGTGACATTATTTGCCTATTCATTGCTTCATTCAACAGAGTTAAAATAATTGGGCAACCTGGTGTTTGAAGTGAGAAAAAAAAAAAAAGTTAAGTGACAGGCATGTGTGCTGGAAAAAGTAATATTGGTCCTCCTAGAGCAATTTGTAATGTCAGCCTAAATTTAAAGAATGGTATCAAATTGGAGACAGAGAAAAAGAAAGAAAAGAGCAAATTCTGGGGCTAGCATCACATAATTTGTCAGAAGTGCAGTTGGCAGTTTCCTGCCCCGGGAGCCCTCAGCCAAGCTTCATTATGAGCCTTGGTTTCAAGTTCTTCCACTCCTTGCCTGAGGGGATTTGACTTCTCCCTTCCTTATCTTCCCAAGGTGAATAAACAAATAAAGAAACTACATCTGTTCTGTGCAGGGGGTACTTCTGCTCCTCGGGGCTCTTTCCCCCCAGCCATAAACAGTTAAACATTTATTTCAGCAAACACTTGAAGCTGCAGGAGTGTTCATTTGCATTCTCATGGCAAAGAGTGAGTTCTGCTCTCTAACTTGTTCCCACCTCAGCAATTAGTTGTGTGTTGTTAACCAAAGTGGTACATCCTGGGAGCTGGGGTGGGAGTTTTCCCACCTGGAATGCATATGCCTCTGCACAGCATCCACCTGCCTGACCACCTGGACACAGCACAGCAGACTCTGCCTTCTCACTCACCACAATTCAGAGCTGAGATGAGAAAAAACTCGTATTTTTTGTTTTCTTCCAGGCAAGGGGCTTTACTTCCTTGCCATTGCCCACTTCCTGCATTTTCCAGTGTTAAACTCATGGAACTGTGTAATCCAAAAGCCTGAGTCATCCTCAAACTGTGTAATATAGTTTAAAAATTAAAATTTGCCATCATTTCTGAGACTATGATAAACAAGTCAAGATGTCAACAGCAGTTTTAAGTGAGATTGATACTCCTCAGTGGTGTGAAGAAGTTTGCTTTGACACATTGAGGAATTACTCTTGCTTTTCCACTCGGAAGCAAGAACATGCACAGAGTGTACAAAACCTGATTTTCAGAATTCATTTTACCCTCTCAGATCCCAGTCATGTTTTCTACACAAGAATCTACCAAAGTGTAATTTAATCTTTAACTCACTGCAGTAATGCCCATAATTTGAGTTATATGTCAGATATACAGATTAAAATATTGTGAGATGATATGGAATAAGTTAAAAAAAATATGAGGAAAAGGGCAAAGAAAGAATACCTGGAAGCAATCAAATGAAAATAGAAAATTGGGGAAACAGAGACCCCAGTCAATAGCAAGGTTCACTAAAATCTTTAATGTGAGGGATTGTCAAGCAGACCTACTTTAAATCAGTGTTCTCTGCTACTGTGTCCATCAAAGAATAGGAACGTGTTCCTGGTGCATTGACTCAGGTAAGAAAATAAGAGTTTTCCAGGAGATTCCATAACCTAAAAACAATTTATCTATTTTGAAAATGGGTATATTGAAAGCATCCTTGGTGTGCTTGGGTGACAGGATATAAGCTGTGTAGAAGAAGGAAAAAAAAAAAGAAAAAAAAAAAGAGTTATGAGGAGACCTGAGTCCTACTGGAATGAATGGCAGCATTTCCTTGGATTTAGGCTTCTGGATTGGGCCAATCCAAACATACAAAAAAAAGTGCCTAATACTTTTAATCCCTTCTATTCAGGTGCTCTAAATATTTACATGTGCAGGAGAAAAAAAAAAAAAAAAAAAAAAGAAACTCTAGCAAACTGCTCCATCTGGGGAAGAATGAGCCATATTTAAAGCCTGAGATATGACCATGACCCACTCTCTGCAAATCAATATTTCCTGACACTCAGCTCTTTCAAAAGCCTTGGCTGCTCCCTGGAGTGTCTCTTTCTAGGGGTGGGGTATCCTGGTAAAACAAATCCTGTGAAATCAGACTTTGTGAGACAACATTTAGCATCTTTCTAAAATATATTTTGTCTATCTAGTCCTTCTTAAAATCCATTAATATGGAGCAAGGTACCAAAAATGCTGTTTGGAAGATAAGGTACATGGGATGGATTGTTGGAACAAAGAACCACCACTCATCTTCTCAAAGGAAGTGTTGGCCACTAGGATTAAAAATGAGAAGTTAGCATCAGTCCAGATTATGATTCCAACACTTTTCTGACTCCTCAGCTTGGTTTTCACACTCAAGTGAGTGAGATTCCACAAGAGCTGATGTCACATTCCCACAGCAAGATCAATAAGGAAGAAAATGTTTGTATTTCAAAATACAAAAATCATTTGTAGTATCTTAACCCCAAAAACATCTCTTGGACCCAACTATGCAGGTCAAAATCCTCACTCATTAAGAATTAAATATGGTCTCTTAAACAAATGCCCTGTTTAATTATCAGCAGGCAATTCAGCACAATTAGTTGCTGTCTAAGGTACTTTTTATTTTCTAATGTTCTTGCATATTTCATAGCCTCTTTCAAAACCATGCATCCAATGGAGGACTTGCTACGTGTTTAATTGGCTTTTTCCCTCTCTTCATGATGTGCATCTCGAGAATTTTAGCAGACATGAGTCCAGCTTACAAATAAAAAAGAAGAAGAAAGTTCACAATGCTGAAGTAGCAGAACATTTGATTGACTTTTAGCAAATTGAGATTTTTAAATCCACTGAAAGACAATGAAGCAGAGTTGCATGAAACATTTGTGTGCAGGTCACTTTTAGGAAAGACATGAGTATAGTTTTACATTCTCAGACTAACAGCACACAGCAGCATCAGGAGGATAAAAAAGAATGTTCTGCAAAATATTACATAAAATGAGCACAGTTGCATTAAAACAAAACTGTTCAGACATCCTGAGGACTCACATTTAAGGTACATGGCAACTAAAAATACTTCTGTGAGGCACAACCGTTCTGCTTTCTGCCATGAGCTGACACTTACAATTTATGTTAAAAAATAATCAGTGAATTACCCATAAATTTAAGAGGACACAGCTTTGGGCCCATACTTCTGCAATGTGGTAAACTTGAATGTCCTATGTGCAAACCAATGTGAAGAGAGCCCTTGAGAAAAACCTGGGAATGCATCCTGCCCTTCCCATGGGAGATGGATGTTTGCATTTTAAGTGAAGGAAAAAAAAAAAAAATCAAACAAACCCAAACCAAATCTGATGTTGGTCACAATCTGTTATTAAAGGATAAAGCACTGTGCTATCCAAACTGGAATTTCTCTCTCTTGAGCTTAATGGAAAGAAAAAAAAAAAGAAAAAAAAAGAAAAAGCTTTAAATGCAGTGTGGCTTTTGGTGACATGATGTGGGTTACAGTTCAGCTGAAGGAAAATGGGGATCATGGAGGGTCCCTCTCTGACTGGAAAGGTTACTGGGTCCTTCACATGTGCCCTGTTTGGGTTTCCAAAGGAGAACCAGATGAAAGTCAAAAAAGATGCCCTTAAATGATCCCTGTGAAGAATCAGCCTTTCTGCTGTTTGCAAACTTTTTATTTTGAAGTCCACCAATATGTGCCAGATTTCTTGATGTTGTCTAGAAAACGTAGCAAAGATAGGAATTGTTCCAGAGCAAAAACTATTAAATTTTTGGAATACAAATTTCTTGTTAAATGCAGAAAATTGCAATCTGATGATTTACATGTCTTTAAAAGTCCAATCATTCCTTGGAATATATTTTTTTTTCCTGCCAGTCCAGGTGGTTTTTTTTTAATTTCCTTCTGATGCCAAAGGTGTCTAGAGCTGAGAGGAGCCATTTGAAATGCCTCAGGTTTCCTAAGGCTCACCACAAAGTCAGAAAGAGCCCTAAAGGACATATGTACCCCATATGATAGATCCCTAAAGATGTACATAAATCCTATCCAGTTCCCAGCACACAGCTGGAGAGGGCAGCTGGGCAGGATGGAGAGGCAGAGCTGGACAGGAATTGGGTGGCTGTGGGCAGCAGCTCTGAAAACCTCCCTGTGCATCCTGAGAACCAGAGTGCTTTGGGGGGATTTATCCCTCCAGTCCTGGCATATGGAAAATCAGTCTGTGGGTCTTACAGCACCACTGCTGGTGCTCACCAAAGGACCCAGGAAGCTCTTTTCAATCTATGGACTGTAAATAAAAGTACAAATTGCTGTTGGCTTGTGTGAGCAGAGCTGGAATCGTGCCCCAACCAAAAGTAATGTGAGTGAAATACAATTCTTGTTAACTGGTACATCTGCAGGCCTTTGCTTCTGACTTCAGCTGCAAAAGTGCTGCTCACATCGGTCTTTTTCCTCTAATGAAGGCACAGCTGTGCATTTAGGGATTGACAAAGAGTGTGATTAGGAATTCTAGACTTCCAAAATAGTCTATCTGCCTTCAAAAAGAGTTGTTGTTAGCGACTAATTCTTGGTGAGGTTCATTATTGTTTTGTGCTGAGGGCATTTCTGGTGGTAGAAGCACAATTTAGTAAATCTTGGCATTGTCCAGAATTTATGTGGTGCCTCCTTTGATGTTGGGGTCTGGATGAGCAAATGAGACTCTGTAAAATCTGAAAACATCAGTTCAGATAGAAATTACTGGGTGTTTCTTTGGTTTTGGTTGGAGTTTTGTTTGCCATTCCTTGTCTCATCCCTGGCAGTGGTGTTTGCCTCAAGGAGAGGTGGGTTCAGCTCAGCCATCCCGTGCTGCTCCTGGGCACAGCACCTTCTGTGCAGTGATCTTCAGCTGTAAGGAGGGTTCTCTCCTGAATTTCTGTTCAGGAGCTCCCTCCCTGCATGGCAGGATTATAAATGGAGACAAAAATCTGTTTGGACCATGTGAAATGTGTCTGAGGTTTCCAAGGAGCTGACAATGCCGACGTTCAGCACTGTGAGCTCTGCTGGCAGGTAGCTTGGAAATGTTGATTATAGTGCTAAACATTGCATCTGGATGTTAAAAAGGACATTTTGGGGGGTGAAAAAATGTGTGTGGGGAAAAAATATAACATCATAATTGATTTTGGTTTTTCTTAATAGCCATTAGCCAACGAGTTGTGGAGCTTTTAATACAAACTAATTTAGATGGTTTTAAATTTTGCTGTACACAGAAGGCTAGAATATTTGTCAACTGAAAAGTCAAAGGTGAATTTTAAAACCAATTCGATATTGGCTCTTTAGCAAAACACAACAACTGCCTGTTTTAAATATAAATACAGATTTTGTTGTTTTCCCATGCTGATGTAATTTAAGAAGAGAGTTGCAGAAACCACCACTAAATCCATGTTGTACATAGAGGTGTTTATGCAGAAAAAAGTCAGACAATACTATAGAATTAGAGTTTAGGATTTTGAAAAATTGGATTTTATCTATTGTGATAAAAATTTAAAATAATCACTGAAAATTAAGAACAAAAATACACAATTAAAAAAAATAAAATATGTTGAGTCCCTGTATTTGGATGAGAGATGTTTAGTGTGATAATATCACAGGAACTCTTCTGTGCTGCTTGCAAAGCCCAGGTCATTGATGAAATTAGGAAAACAAATGTTGATCAAGTACTTCCTGGACGTGTAGGGGGTGAAGGTGGTGCTGAGATGAAGGAGCCCTGTGGATCCAGGCAGGACAATGGCCAAGGGAGAAGGAGAGCACTGTGCTTCCCCAAATCACAGAGTTCAAACAGGGAATTTTCTCCCTGGGGCATCATTGTTCTTCCTGCGTGTTCTCCTCTTGCTTGCCCTGGACAGATTCTCCAGCAGGCAGGAAATAACCTGGAGCTGATGGATGAGCATGGCTGGTCAGAACCTTTGAAAGCACATCTAATGTTGCCCTGAATAAACAGCCATGCCATTATAAAGCAGCAGGAGAATCCTTTTCACCTCAATCCATGTGTGCTTTTTTTAAAAAAGAGATGTGTGTCACCAGCTGCAGTGGCATTTACTTTTAGAACATTGTGCTAAAACTTCTCTAGTCTCCTCAGAGAGTCATCTAAATATGGATGTTTTCAAGGAGAAAAAGATGATCAATCCAAAACACTGCAGGATAAAGTTTTTATAACTGTTCTGAAGTTAATTAGAATTCCTAATATTAACTCACATTTCTTGTAAAAAAAAATGTTTTTAAAAACATATTTGTGTTAAAAATTGTGGGTGTTGATACTTTTAAAGTTGGGAGGTGTTCTGGAAAACATGGAAAGGCCTAATTGTTCTTGGCACATGAGGAGTTGCCTCCTGCACTGGCCGTGGCATTGGCTGGTATTTCCTTTTTTCCCTGCCTGTACAGCTGGCTGCTGGAGGATTGGAAGTTTCCTGTGACAGAGAAATACCTGACTTGATAGAGGGGGTCTGGTGTGTAGCTCGAGCTCCTGGGTACTAAGGTAATAACGATTACCTTGTAATAATTATGGCTAATCACTCCAGAGACAATTATCACACATTGATGTGTGTGCATAGGGGGAAAGCTGTGGCTGTTCCTTGGAGCTGGGATCAACGAGCCTGTAAGAGACCTTGGGGTGTAATCCAAACAACCTGGCTGTTCAGAGCACTCCCCAGGCCCTTCAGTGACAAAATACACTACCCGGAGCAGGAAAATGCTGCCTCCTGTGCCTCAGTGAAAAACAAAACAGTTTCTGTGAAGTTTGATTGATCTGCAAAATGAAAGAAAGTTCAAGGGGGAAAACTAGTAGCCCAGACTGCAGGAAAATTTTAGCAGTGCTCAGCACTTCAGGAAGAAGAAGCACAAGTTAAGGAAGAGATTTTAAAAGAATGGTTTAAATGTTTGCTTTTTCTCCTTGCTTTAGCAGATTGTGTAATAAGAATCAATGGCTATTTGCCTTTTAAGTCTCCATAATCTCTTGGTGGAATGAAAATTTGAGAATATGTTTCCCTGGCACAGTCAAATGCTTTGTGGATTTATATTGATGAAGATCTGTAGCCTCTTTGCAGTGGTGATATGTGCTTTTAATCCATCCATCTTTCAGCAGTGACAAAAAGCGGCTGCTCTCGTTTTAATCATAAAGTTAACTTCAAAAAGGAGATGTCAGTAAGTAAAAGAAAGTGATTTTCATCTTTTAATATCAGTACAAACCCATTTTTTATTGATAGGTGCCAGAAAAGGTTGCAATCATTCCTCATGGCTTTAAAGCAGCGAGGACTTTGCTCTGAGCACATTAAATCTGCACCAGTGCCTGTAAGAAGGTGGCAATTATCATGTGGTTTTTGCTCCTCACAGGAAATGATCAAGTCCATAAGTACAGGATTTAGGTATTTTAATCAACACCAGGAATACTGAAATCTATTAATCATTTTGTTGTTTGACTAATGTTCTGTCGCTGGGCTTGATTTGCCAATGCATTCATTTGTTGCTTGTTATTTTGTCATTGAGTTATAATTTCATTATTCTCTGACCTTCTTTGTCCTCTGCTCATGCAGTTGCAATGTCAGGGTGGTTGATGCCATTTGGATAGAATAAAAAAAAAACCAATCCAAACTTTTGTTTTCCAATGAAGCTGCATGGAGCACAAACCCCACTTGGGTTCAGCTGATTTTTTGCTGTGGTTGAGGCTGTGACTGCTGGCAAAGGACCAAACACAACGAGCCCATCCAGCCTGGGGGGTGCCTGGGTAGGTAGGGAGCATGGAGAGCTAGACAACTCCTCCATCATGAATTCACCTAAACTGCAGTTTGGGGACTGTTGAAATTGTAGTCTGGATTGTTTAAAAACTGATAAGCCAGATATGTTGTATATATACATATTTTTTATATTTTTGTTATTGCCTTGGAAGTTATTCACAGCCAAGTGAATTGGCTTCTGTTTAACTGCAAAATATCTGCTACACCTTTCCTCTTCCAACTTGGAGCTATAGATTGAAAATTTGAGATTATTTTTATTTGAGAGCACTTCAAAACAATATTATGGAATAGTTACTCATAGAGTGAGGGAGAACTTTTCATGCCATAGTTCCCACTACATAGGGAAAAGCTGATGTAACATTTTGAAATCAGGAATTTAATGCACTTTAAAGTATTTGAATTCCAATATTCTGAATAGTTCATGGTTACTCTGGTGCATTGATATAATTTTCACCCACTATTCATATTTTATAGTACTGTGAAGCCAGACAAACTGCAAAGGCTGCCTCAGAGGGCTTCCTTTTGCAAATTAAATATCCTGAGCATTCATATATTATCATGTGTATCTAAACCCAGACCAAAGTACTCAATCCTTCTGCCCAGAACTAATATTATGATAATGACAATTAATAAGATAATGAATCTAACACTTGTGTGATAAACTTTTCTTTGGGATAATGGGACTGTGTAGTAAAAAAAAGAAAAAAAAGAAATATCAGAAACTTTCACCTCTGAGGGATTTTATATCATTTCTATTGGAATCACAGGAGAGATGAGGAGATGAGAGACTGTCTTTCCTGCCCTGATAGCCTCCAAGATAACACCTTTTTATGATTACAGAACTCACCTGTTCACCAAGGTTAATAGTGGTTTTAAAGAGTGCCTTCTCTTTGGTGTGTGTCCTGTACTGCAGCAGATAATAACCTGTTAATAAATGGTTCTGCCTGATAGCTCAGTCTGGGCTTGAAGGCTTAAACAGAGCCTCCAGCCCCAACAGGAGCAGTGAGTTGTGCCTTCTTGCAGTGTGTTCTCACTAATGGCCAGGGCATTGACTCCCTGCCTTAAACCCTCCCACAGCTCCTCACCTTAGATTTGGGTTCAGGGCCTGGTGTGGAGGATGGTCATTATCATTGTTAATTAACTGCCTCCTCCATCTGTGCATGGACTGTGGGGAGATCCAAACCAAACCAAACCTGGTGGCTGCATGGAAGCCTCAGGCAGCTGTGTCCAACACAGGAGGGTTTCTGTGTGCTGCTGCTGAGAGCTCTGCAAGACACACCACACTGGGACCATCTCCTGGCTCAGGGCACTGGGAGTGCTCTGTTAAAGAGCAAATTAATGGCACAGTGAAAGAAGAATGTTTGCTTTTAACAGCTCTTCTTTTATCCTCTTTCCAGGCCTTGTTTTTGCTTTATCTCACTCATGTAATGACAGAAATAAGAATGTTCATGTGCTTGTGCAGATCCCAAAGTATGTAGTCCAGGAACACTTCACTTATTCATACAGTGGCAGCTGGAGGCTGATTGAGTGCATGATTTGGTTCCTAAAAGCTGTGTCCATGGAGTTCTGTGCAGGAGAAGGGCAGTGTGGCACCTTGTACATT
>VZRX01012168.1:0-10824 GCA_013398075.1 Notiomystis cincta
AAATAGATAAAATAGATAAAGATTTATATAATTATATATAACCTATATATTTTGTGAAAAAAAGTGTGGATGGGAATGAAGTTCAAAGGAGCAGATACATTTTAAAATCATATCATTAGTCCATATTATGCCCATTCTACACAGGGCTGAAGGGTCCTGATGGCATGTACAAATCAATGGATTAAGTGCTCTGCACTTTGTTCATCAGAAAGAAGTGTGGGTGTAGGATGAACCTCACATATTATGAGGCTTTGGTAGCCTGTTAACCTGCACAATCTGAAAGCTTTCTCTATTTCCTAGATGAAGAGTAGTACTTACTCCTGTGCAGGCAGGACTTCAGCCCACACAGGTTTGAAAAATGGGATAAAAGGAAAGAAAAGGCAGAAAATAAGGAGAAGACAATTTACAATAGAAAAAGTTTATTTCTAGCCTGACCTGCTTGAAGACAAGTCAATTAAATTGGAGTCCTAGGATTACATGTGATGAACAGCCCCAGTGCTGAACTGGTAGATGTTAACTTCCCTCAATCTGCTGACCACACTCTTCCTCTTTCAACCCACTATGATTTTGGCATGCTCATGAGGGCAGAACACTGGTAGCTAATGTGAATAACCTGGGTCTTTCTCAGCATGCCTGTTATTCAGTCAGTTGTTTACCAGCTGTACAGATCACTGGGATTTTTTAATTTTTTTATCACTTCATCTGCAGAATTTTGCATCTCTTATTACTGAAATTCTCATATTTTCTGCTGTCTCCAGTCAGAAACTTTATCATGGTCCCAGTGGAGTGAATTCTGTAACTTGGCATTAATTTTTTTATCCTAATTTAGTACCACTTGAGAAGGTGTTGAGGGTGCAGTCTATTTCATAATCCAGGTGAGAATTGAATAATATCAGTCCCTTTGTTACTGGCAGCCAAACAAATATTAGGCAAACAACTGCTACCCTTTTAGCCTCCTTGTCTATCCACCATTTAACCCATCCGATGACCTGTTCATCCAGTCCATATTTTCTTAATTTTCAAAATAGAATTGATTGAATGTTTTATTATTTTCCTACTGCTATAAATTATGCCTTCTTCAAGCCAGCTTACAGTAAACATGCAAAATACTGACAGTTAGTATCTAAAATAGATAACTCAGGGATAAATCTTTAGAAAAATCCTAAGATTGTATCTGAAGGTCTATCTTTAAGACATTAATCAGACTTGCTCTATATTAATAAACTATACAGCAATGGGACAGCATATTTTCTTTCTTTCAGTGGACTATATTTGGTTTAAGGGTCAATCTTTCCTCTGAAGTCTTTCAAAAGGTATGGACTATCTTAACATTTCATTCTTCAGATTTATTTTTTATCTCCTTAAGTAGGAAGCAGTCTAGCCAACCTTTTATAAGAATAAAGTTTCTTTCCCTTCCATAGACAAGAAAATATATCTTTTTTGTAGTATTTGTTCACATTTAGAAGTGAATAGAGTAATAAAAAACTCTTTGCTTCAATGAAGTGCTAAAACTCTGACTTCCATCCTCCTCTCTCAGTAATTCTTAGGCATTCTTCAGTGGGAAAGTTCAATGAACCTCATGTTCTAGATATTTTTCCTTTACATTAAAACATACATAATTCAAACAGCTGTAGTCTTATTATATGCAGTGTATAATTGGATTTTGATTGAGATCAAACAAAGAGAAATCAAATTACTTTGGGTAAAAAGTCCATTAGGAGTGATTGAGCCCTGACATCTTCCTTTTAGGCATGTTGTAAAACTGGTTTATATATTCTCATTATAACTGAAAGACAGAATAATCAGAACTGTGTTCTTACTGTTGGTCAAAATGAAGATGGCTGATTAGATGAAACATATTATAGAGCCAGTTTTTAGAGTGGCAAACCTTTGTTGAAATATAGTGTGAAATCTTTAGAATGTTATTTCTGAATCTGAGTCAGATGTGACCTTGTTTAAGATTAGTTCTACTGTAAATGATAAGGATAAAAATGTGGTTTTCAGTGAAAGACCGTTTCCCCAACCAGTCTTTGGGATAAAAAAAATAACAGTAAATAAATATGCTCCTTAAAAAAAAAAGTTGTCATTTGAAACCATAGTTGCTAGAAGATGACAGATCTCTAAGAATATCAGACATGGCTTTCTCAGAAACAGACCCTATGATGAGTGAAAGCATCCCTTTTGCAAAATCAAACAGTACCTTCCTTCATTGCTTCAAGAACTGTGAAAGTCAGTATTTTGCAGTAATGTAGTTGAATAGTTCAGATCACTGAATAGGAATGAGAAAAAGAAAGAAAAGGTGTACATTAAGTACTCGAGCATTACACAAAGATAAAGTTAGTAGAGCTTAAACTGAAACAATTAAAACACTGCCTCTCAACCTACATGACAGAGAAGAAAAAGAATATATGGAAGGTATGATAGATTATATAGAAAATCTAGATATTATAACTAATACATTTATAGATTTAAAATTACTATCTCCTTTTCTGTGCTAAGTAGGAAAAAGTGAGAAATATGGACTCAGGTCAAAGAGTAAATGAACATGTTTTATATATATATCCAGCCTATTTTAAACTTTATTTAAATAGCTGAAATACAGGCAATAAGTTTCATAAGTATAATAAATTTTTTGGATGGGTACCGAGAAATACAAATACATGTAATTTCCAGCATTACCAGAGTTATTGATGAGGCTTCTCTGAAAGATAAGAGTAGCATTGTGTTAGGCATTATACAGAATCACCACATTGCAAACTTTGGATCAGCTCATCAGTGGTGACTTAGACAACTAGAACAGGAGACATGTGGTTCTATTTTTTTTCAATTACTTTTCCCCCTCATTTTGGTTAATGCACAGAAAAACATGATTGATAAAAGTTCTTAGGATTAAGGGAAAAGGACGATGATGTCAAAAACACTACTGAAAGGCTAAACTGCTAGAATAACATTTTGGGAAGAAGTGATTCTGCTTTGGGAAAAAANACTGAATTTTCGGTGCAGGAAAATAAAATAAAAAAAAAAAAAAAAAAAAAAAAACAAAACAAGAGCAAGTTTTGACTAGGATACAGTGAAAAATTTCACATGGAAGTTGCTATTGTCCATGTAAAATTGGGAAAGAGAGTACATTGTCTTTAAATACTTTAAAAGGAGAAAATAATAAAGAATGGCAAAAAGAAAGATCACATTATAAAATGTGAGATAAAGAGCTTAGTTCTCATATTTCTGGTATTGATTAAAAATATAACTCAGGTATTAAATAGGGCAAATCAAAGAGGTTCAAATGATATCTAAACAAACAAACCAAAATAGAATCACATTGTTATCTTAAATTACAGTGAAATCACCCGGCAATTCACTTAAAATGAATACTGTTACTTTTATCCTGACTTATTCCAAGTCAGGCCCCAGGAATTCCACATTGTAACATATTTCATCTTCCTTTGACTCTCCTTCAAATTTGGAGCTAAAGTTTACTGTGGAACCAAACAATCTCTTTTCATTTGTAAGGGATACAAACTTAAATTGTATCCACAGCAGTATTCTTAAATGAAAGCAATATTTCTCATACAGCAAAGATTAGAAGGTGCTGAGGCTTTAAAAACATTAAATATTACATGCCTGTGGTAAAGTTATGGAAGTTTGCTGATAAAGTAACTGTGCAACTGTTTCCTGATTAAGGGTCCCAAAAAGAGGAAAAATTAGGTTAATGGCATTGCAGTGTTTTATAGTAGAGACATTAAGGGAGGACTGACCTTGATAAGCATTTGGGATTAATTACAATGAAAAGTAGTATACAAAAAAAAATCAGTCATTAGCAAAATGGTTTTGCTCTGTCTTTAGGTCAAGATAGCAAAGCAGACTCACTACTTCATTAAAACTAATGATGATGATGAAATATGTATTCCATAGCAGTCATTGCATGCATATATCTATCTCCTGTAAGAGACCATAAAGAGCTTTTCCCGTTGCCACTTCAGAACAGTTTTATATTTGCATTAGATTTAGAAAATTCTGAGAAAATTTCTGAAGACATATTTGTACTTCATATGAGATGAAGAGTGATCATTCAAATGCCATTGATTTTTTGTTTGTTTTGTTTCCCTTCAGTTAGACAAGCTGAACTCAATGTAAGCAAACAAAACTAATTTACTTCCTGGAAAATTCTGACTATTATCTGTAGAAAACATCATAAATAGAAGTGCATCAGGCTAAGATACATTGTATCTTTGAAACAAGAAACATTCAAATCTATATTAAATTCGTTTTCACTTTGTACTCAAATAAAACAGACCTCCCATCCTGCCCAATAAATTACTGCTCTTCTTACCTACAATATTAACACAATGGATAAAGTCATGTTATTTAAAATAACATTGTTCATGGTAAACTGTTTCAAAGAAAGCCATCCTTGAGCTTACATTGAAATAGTGGGGCAACTTTTTACCAGGTAAAAAACTCCTCTCTCTGGGAGAATTTCACTTCAAAAATACTGTTGGAATCAGTTCTTGCATTTTAGTATAATTATTTAGAAGGCTTGTTGTTCGTGATGACTGGATAATTTAAGAGATTAGCAGGTCATTTGTAACCATGGAAATCATGTTGCCTGCATATCTAATAGATTAATTTCCACATGAAGCAAGGCAGTAGTTCTGTTTATTTACTAGCTTGTTAAATGTTATTTTGAACTACCTTGTTTTCCTCAAGGGAATTGTCACTCAATTTCTGAAAAGAAAAACAACAAAGTAATGCAATGTCCTTACTGAACCTCAATGAATATGCACCTTCTTATAAAATCAGCAAATATATATTTGACCAGATTTGTAGGGTCACACCTTTGTTTGATTCTAGTCTTTTACATTTTAGGTAGAGATTGAAAGTGCTTAAGGTTCAAATATGTTAAAGGCATCCATTAGATTTCAAAATTTCCAGTTACTGGTCTCAGTACATGAGGATATGAATTATTGATTGAGTCAGGGCAGCTTAACTGTAGTTAAAATTTACTAGCCAACTAATTGCATATATATGTTTCTTATTCTGTCCCATCTGTGGGACAAAATGTTTAAATCATATTAATTTCAACATAGTAGAGTATAATAAACTAAGAGTTCTTAAGAAAAGATAGGAGAAACTTGAAGAGAAAAAACAGTTTCTGATTTTTTTTTTAATTCACCACTGATGAAAAGTAGTGTCAAGTGTCAGGCTCAGGGGAATTAAAAGACAATAATACAGATTTTTTTGAATAAGAAATATATGGCCTGAATCCCAGACTGCAGAAATTTTAAGTTATTAGTGGTAGGGGTTTGGGCTTATTTTGGGGTTTTTTGGTTGTTTTGGGGGTTGATATTGGGGTTTTGTGTTTGTTTTTTTTTGGGGGGGGGGCAGGGGGATGATGGTTATGCAACCTTTTGTTAAAGAGACCTGGGATGTCAAAGCATTTGCTTTTTTATTAATTGATGGGAGTAATCAGGATTCAAAGGTCCCATTTTCACATGCAAGATGTACATCATATCTATAAAGTACCATTCAAGCAGACATGTCTTAAAAGGTTGCAAAAACCATGAGTCACAGGGCGACTCACCTAACCTCCCAAGTGTTTTCTCTACCTTCACTACTAGGATGCTGTCTTCATAATTTGGCCTCAAATTATTGGTATGAACAAATGAAAAAAGTCCCAATGGATTAAACTCACATTGTATTTTATTCCTTTAATCACTAACTTAGATAAAATACTTTAATATTTCCATAGTGCTTGCTTAATTTGAAGTTTGTGTCATGGCCAGTTGACAATTTAACAGTCTTCATCTTTACTAATCTCAAAGCTGTCTGCAAGCTATTATGAATCACTTGTTAAAATGACAATACTCTCTTGGCATCTAAATTATTTTAATAGGCAAATTGCACAGCAATGTGACGTTGAAATATTAGATGAAACATATTTTCAAAAATTTGCTTCCCAAATTTTTCAATTGAATGAGCACTTGGGAAACAAAAGAGGAATTTGACAAAATAGTAACAACATATTAGGCTTTAACCACAAAGCAATAGTATCAGAATTATCATTTATATCCAATCAAATAAACATATTAAATAGATAAATGAAAATCAATGTCATGTGGAAATCAACCAGTTACTCTTAACCAATAAACTAAGAATATATTCCCTATTTCATCAAAATCTCTGGATAAGAAATAATATATATCTCTGTTTAAATGTATCAAATTCTTCCCAAGAACAGTAGTTCATTCTTCAATACTCTCAAAAACTTAGTAACTGGCATATTTTAATTGTGCTGTCGCAGTCTTGCACTTCTCATAGCATAGAATCATAGGATGGTTTGAGTTGGAACAGGATCTTGAAGATCATCTAGTTCTAACCCCCTGAACTTGGGCAGGGACACCTCCCACTGGACCAGGTTTCTCAGGGTCCCATCCAGCCAGGCCTTGAGCAATTCCAGGGGTGAGACAGCCACAATTTGTCTGGGCCACTGGTTCCAGTACCTCACCACCCTCACAGTAAAGAAATTTTTCCTCATATCTAATCTAAACCTTCTGTCTTTCATTTTTAACTAATTCCACCTTTGAACCCATTTGCTCTTGCAAATAGTCTTGCCCCACCTTTCCTGTAGGCTCCTTTCAGGTACTGGAAGGATACAGTTCAGTCATGTGACTGGCAAAACAGAAATTAGCCTTGACCTTCCTGCATCATGAAAATTTTGTTGAGGTGCAATTGAATAGCAGAGTTATTGAAGTTCATTTTTATAAACTGTACTAAGCAATGGCCACAAATTTTAGTTAAACATGAAATAACTTGTGCTAAGTTTCCTAGTAAATTTCAAGCAAAATATACTGAATGGAGTTCTATGACAATTAGGCTGACCCATTCGAACCATCTACAGTACATGAATGAGAGATGATACATGCTGGTTTTCCTCTTGAGAGTATAAAGAGAACTTAGATAACAAGCTAATATAAAGATGTCTAAAACTGGCTGAAAAAAAACCCTGTCTTCAACATTGTTAATGTGAATTGACACAATGAGATAATTACATTTTTTCTATCTCTAACATTATGAAATAGCTGTGACTTACCTAGCTACATACATGATGTCATTACTGAGCACTATAGAGAAAAACGAATTTTTTTCATGCTGCCACAGTGAATTGAGGGAGAAAGAGGAGGGCTGGGCAAAGTCAGAGATGTTTCAGACTATATGGGGAGGCTGCTTAGGCTTCAACTTTGGGTACTGTATCCTCCACCCATAACCAAACTGGACAAAGTCCTTAGTAATTAGATGTCACCTCAGATCTGACTGTGCTGACCAAGAGGTTGAACCAGAGTCATCCTGAAGTCCTTTCCATCCTGAACAATCCTGTGATAGGATTATTTATAGGATATTCCTATCATTTATAGGATATTAATCTATAAAATCCTTTTATAAGATCCCATAAAAGAAGTTAAGTGAGGTCAATCAGAGACCAAGAGATGAAGCTTCTGGAAAATATGTGAGACTGACATGTGTCACTTCAGCCTCAAGTAATTGGATGCTTCTTTGAATAGTGAGATTGTACTTACTGTATTGCTATTATTCCTTGACTTATGTCTTTCTTTCCTGTCACTGTATTAGTCTGAGAAACAGGTGATCTTTCCTCTCCTTGCCCTCTCACTAAGCTGCTGTAGTAGGTTCTACTGATTGCCCTGTCTCCCAAAAATTTCCTGGCTCAGCCGCCACTGTTCTCCAGATGAGAAAAAAAAAAAGTATGAAAAAATCAAGTTCTGACTGATAGAGGACAGAACTGGAAGCAATGCCTACCTCACAATATTTTCCACTGACATTTTCATCTTAATATCTATCTCAAATATTCACTGTGTGCTGTGTATATAAGGGAACATGGATGAGTAGTCAATATTTTCATAATTTCTATGTCATAATATAATTTTCTCATATTACTCATTCATGTGTAAATAGTGAATTAATAATTAAACTGTATTTTATAATTCTGAAGAAAATGTAATATATGTGTTTCCTCCCAGTCTACACTTTTGAATAAAATGACACTTCTGAGACTTGAATCTGTATTCAGTCCTTAGAAAGAAAAAAATCTTTACCTGTTTTAAGGAATGCTTAAAATTTTGAATTTTAACCATAGTGGCATTTTTACCAAATTTCTCTGTTTGGTATTATCTCTGCTGGACCAGCTCCCATTTGCAATTACATGTTTAGTTTCTCTTTGAATTCACATAATATTGTAGGAGGCACTACAGAAAATATGTCATATAACATTTTCATCCTTTTGAAAATCAAGCCCCATGTTGCTTTTTCCTTAGCTCAATTAGAAAATTATTACAGAAATTAGTAACTGGAAATAGGTTGAATTTCTTATTAAAAATGACACTTCATTCATTTTTGTGCCAAATTTACTATTACATAAAAGATATTACTTAACAATGTTGGAAAACATTTTTTTCTCATACTGCTTCTTATGCATGGAATGATCCCAAACCGTATTTATGAAGATTCACATTGTTTACATCCAAGTTTTCTACAAGACTCATTTCTCTACTGGTGTCAAAAGAACATTGACTATTCACACCTGCTGAACAGGAGAAACATCAGTTTCAAATAATTTAGGTGTGTTGGGTTTAACACATCAGGCAACTGGTGAACAAGAGCAAGTGGCCTTAAGCTGTTCCAGAGGAGCTTCAGGTTGGACACAGGAAGAATTTTTTACTGAAGGGTGGTTAAGTGTTAGAATGCAGTCTCCAGGGAGTGGTGGAGCCACCATCCCTGGAAGTGTTCAAAAAACAACTGAATGTGGCACTTACGGCTATGATTTTGTCAAGAAAGTGATGTTTGTTAAAAGACCAGACTCAATGATTTTGGGTTTTTTTTCCCAAACTTAATGATTCTTTATTACTATAATTCTAGAACAATAAAACCTGTTACATGTTTAATCTCATGTTTGACTCACTTGGCACCACTGCCTTGATTTGTAAGGCCTTTATGGTCTTTTTATTATCTTTGATCATAGTTTAATACCTAACATAGTAAGGTCATGCAGAGCCACTGTAGTATGATTTTTTAACTCCACTTCTCTTCTTATCAGTAAATATTTTGTTTTAAATGTCCTTGAAAAGGATTAGCTGCACACTTGTTTTGAAGGGGAATTTTAAATCTTTATTAAAAAATAAATCCAAATCTTAATATTTTTAGATATCTGATTTATTTTTAATTGTAATGAAATCTGCCTTTCTAATGGTTCGTTACATGCCCTGTGATCTGGATTTTCTTGGGTGGCTTTGATGGAGAAGAAATTGAATGCTATTTCATATGGAATCAGAAATGGAAAGATAACAAGGCAAACACCAAAAAAAGTTAGCAAGTAAAACAGCAAAGAAACAATAGGCATCCAAATGGGAAAAAACCTTACACTATTACCTGAAGAAAATATAGAATTAAATATTAAGTTCAAGAAAGTGGAAACTTATTATGTATCTTCAGCACAGGTACTAGAAGTATATTTCTGAGGTTTTATAATGATAATAAAAGTGTGTATTCTGTTACATATTACAAAATAAATCAAATGAAGTCACAGCCTCCAGACGTCAGAGAAATAATAAAAGAGAATTAGTGAGCTAAAATAGACCATTTGAAATTCCAAGTTGTCTTTCACTGAAAAAGAGAATGTGTTTGTTTTCCTACAGAATCCTGATAGACTGACCTAAAGACTACAGTGAAAAAGATGAAGCTTTCATTTGACTGATTGATTGATTGATAGAATATTTTAAGGTGAACAGTAATAATAATAGCAATACATTGCATGTATTGAGAAGTTCTTCTGCTTATATTGTCTGTTTTCTTTTATGCTAGTAAGAACAACTTGAAGAAGACAAAATTGAGTTGTTCAGATTAATTTATATGTCACAAGAATTCCTTCTTTAGTATGTGTTCTGTAATAGAGATAAGAACTCGGCTGGTATATAGGTGCTTCTGAAATGATCTCATACACAGAAAGAACTGGGTTGAATTAGAACTTATTACACATTACTTAAGAAATAGAAACCCCCAGATAACTATATGCTGGGGGTTTTTTTGCTTTCAGACTTGTTATTATAGGCATAAAGTATGACATACAAAGAGAAATCAGGACGTTGCAAAGATTGAAACACAAAGATAATTAGAGTTTTCAATAACTCCTACATATACTGGGTAAAATTCAAGTCAAGCTGTGGGTGTTACATTTTTACACAGTATAATTTACCTTTTCTTGGAGGCTCAGACATACAAGAAAGAAAAAACAACTCCTGCTCTAATCTTGACTATCACACTAGCTTTAGTTGAAAACATATCTTTCAAGCTTCATCTGTACAGTAAGATCTCCAAAAACTTCCTATATCTTTTCATCTTCCATTGCCTTCCTCTTTCTTAGTATGTTCAGATGTCTCCTGAAAGAAAACCATGTGAACACAATAAAATTCGTTGGCCAGCTTTTAGAATAACCTTCAAATTGTTATTTGGTGGACACAGCCATGAAAAAATATTTTAGTTCTGCATCTTGTATGAAGAAAAGGATTGGCAAAGGTCACTGAAATGGGTAGGTACATATATGTGAGAAAGATAATTATTACGAAATTGAAATGGTAGAATGTCGTGGTTTGGACAGGTGTTTACCAAGAAAGGCAGGAGCCTCCCTTGGAATGAGAAATGTGAACCCCCCTTCCCTCCGAATTAGTAGTATTTTGAAATCAAAGGGGCTCTCAGGCAAAAGATAGGGAATAGGAATAACAGATCTTTACTAAGTATTTGTATGAAGTAAACAGGCAA
>VZRX01012168.1:11041-35545 GCA_013398075.1 Notiomystis cincta
GAGATATTAACGGGACACGAACCTCTGCGGCCGCGGCAGGAGAAACAGGCTGGGCCGGAACCGCGGTGACGAGCGAGCTCCTTCCCCGGCCGCAGCTGCACCGTCCCCCTCCCAAAGCCGAGAGCAGCAGCAGCAGGGCCAGGGCGGGGCTCCGGCAGCCCCGAGCCGGCAAGCGGGACCGGGCTGTGTCCCAGCTCCTCCCAGCTCCACACCCCGCAGTGTCTCTGTCCCTCCCTGAGAAACCCCCAGACAGGGAGGTGCTGCACCCACGTGCCCGCTGGTCAAGCCATTGTCCTCCTTAAGTATCATAATTAGCATTTCTAAAGAGGAAAAAATTTCTCTAAAAAACGTCAACATAGAATATATGAGTCTTAAATGGACTTTATTCATGGGGGAAATAGGTCTCAAAAAATACAAGTTGCATCCATAAAAGATGCAATAGAGCATAAACCTGGGAATTCAGATTTAAACCTGTAAAGTCAGGTCAAGAAGCATGTCAAGGATCTATATGTTTAAGTTGTAAAGGCTCAAAATAAAATCTTGTCAAACATTTCGAAGGCCAAGGGCTTCTCAGAAAGTTAAAGCTATCAGCAACGATGGAAGAATGTAAGGAACTCTCATACAATAAATTTGCATAAGAAAACTGCAGAATAAAGAAGTGAATTTCTAAAATCACGCTCAATCCAAAGGTAATACAGAAGATTTTCATATCAGGTCTTAATTTTACGGCATTAATTTGAGGAAGTACTTCAAACTGAATCATTCCTAAGTGGGATTTAAAAAAAAAAATCTAAATAAGCAAGTACAGTGAACTGAATAAAAGTAAATAATTTTCAACAAACTTTTAAAAAACTCTGCTGTGAAGCTATACGTATTTTACTACCATGTATACCCTATTTCTTTAATAGGGTCGGAGGAATGGAAGAAGAGAAATATGAAAAAATATTTAAAATGTTAAAAATTAAGAATTTGACTGATATGTATCAATCCAACTGGTAAAACCCATGTAAAGAATGGAACCTGAAAACACAGGATAGATAAAGAATATCAATAAAAAGATAATATGGGCTTTGCAAAGGAAAAATATGCCTTAAAATTTTTCTGCTTTTTCAAAGTATCACTGAGTAGGTGGATAAGTATGATCTAATTATATTTCTATTTTCAAAAAGCTTTCAACAAGCTCTCACATTAATTTCTTAAATTTGGACATTGGCTGCTAGATATATGCCTAAATGTTTGAAAACATGATAAATAGCACGGCAGCAATGTTTTCAAATAATTCAAAATTACTCTACATAGTCAAAATCAAAAGTGTCTTTAAGGAGCTCAAGAGGATTTCTACATAGTTATAGTGATAATCTCTAATTTGGGTATAGAGAGAGAAGCCTTCAGTCAATATGAACAGGTCTCTGGGAAAGTATATGGATGACTTGAATAAATGACTGCAATCTGTAATGTTACATTAAAAATATTATCTGTGGTTTAAAACTAGACTATAGCAGAACTAGAAAAAATGTTACAGCAAAGAACAATTAGACAGAGGTTATCTCATCCACATAAAGTGCAACTGAGTCTGAAAAGGTATGACTGAGGAAAAACAGCATCAAGATCTGTATGGTTTTGAAAAAGAAATGGCAAATGTGGTTATGAATCATATTATCTTTAACATTCTAATTAGGGATTGTCATCAAAAGTTCATCAGATATACAGTAAACAAACACTGTTTTTCTCACAGCACTTTGTTGAATGCACTGTTGAGTTCCTTGTTACACTGATTTTGGAGGTCAAATGTGCAAGTGTATTCAGAAAATGGATTTAATATATATTTCAGGCATTTAGGCCTGTAGTGAATATTAGATAATACACTTCAGGTGTAATTTTTACGGGAAGATTTTAAATGGCTGATTACCAGTAACCAAGAGTTGACTTAAAGGTGGATCGCCCAGTGCTTCCCACATTTCGTAAGCATTGATATTGCTTCCAAGGAAAGGATGCCAAAATGTGTTTAACTTAGGTTTAATTCTATAGAGCAGATCGTGCATTCCTTGTCTAATATGATATTTACAAGCAAAGCATGAAATAAAAGTTTTAAACATAGAGAGCAAGGTATTTTAAAATATTTGAACATGTCCTTTTAACCACTTGAATATTCTCTTTTAACTGTTCTGCATATGCAAACTCTAAGTCCTTGAGCTTAAAGAATTTTGTACCTTAGACTTGTGCCACAGTTTCTCCCTTTCATGAGATGATGAGATTTTAGGGTGAAATGTGCAATTATGAAGATGGCAAATAGTCATTTTTTTACAGAAAAGGAAATCTAAGGAAATTATCCTAGATTTAGGCAGTTAATTTTTGAATATTTATGCTATATAAAGTTAAATCCATTCAAGAAAACTTCTGTCTTGAAGTTATGATTGTTACATGTGTAGTGTAAAATGAAGAAATAAAGAGATTTATTGCTCTTGCTACAATCACCAGGTTATCTGAATGAAAAAAAAAAAAGAAGAAAATGTAACTATTCAAAAGCAAATAATCTAAACTATTTGTATTTACAACACAGTAGTCACATGAACTATTATTTAACCTTGCTTCTAATTCTTTCCCTGTTACACCATTGGAGGACTAAAAAACCAGTTTGCATTGAATCAAGACAGGAAGCATCAGTAAAGTGCAATGTTATATAATGGGTTCTTCACAGCCTATTGTAAAATTCACTCTTTGGAATGAAAGTTCTAAAAACTACTAGGACACTACTGCAAGTGCTGCAGATTTGATAGTACTTCATCTTTATCTTCTTTATCTTGCAGAGCAGTAAATTTTGAATAATCTATTTCATGGCATACTCTCATGCCATGAATGATATTGTAGATCGGAGAAGTTCTTCATTGTTAAATGCCAGTATTTCTAAGTGAATATAACTTAACCTGTCAACCCTGAGAGGGAGAGAAAATTGCTACTACTTTCAGAGGAATCACAGAACTGCGTTAGATGGAAAACAGTTCTAGAGGTCAGCTAGACCAGTCAAAGAAGAGCTAATATCACCCAAATTTAGCAAACTACACCTATAAGATGGTCTAGGCACTGTTTATTTACAAATCAAGGATCATGGTGTCTGAGGCTACATCTGTACTAGAAAGTTAAGTATGATCACCAAATGGCTTCACACATAACATGTAGCACTGGTCTACAATAATCCACTGCACTTCATAGCTATCCCATTGGCTGACACAATTTTTGGCTCACACTCTTGTCAACAAAAACTACAATGTAAGACAGTAACTGCAGCTACACTAATGATCAGATCAGAAGACTTCAAAGGGCTTGAAGTGTCCCAATAGGTAACAAAGATGAGACAGTTCTCATTGGGAGGGAGTGAGAATTTGGCTGTATAGATTCAAACTGTATTGTTAAACTTGCTCTTGGGTTGAGAGAGCAACCTTTGGGTTTTTCCAGTTACCAGGATAGGCTCAATCAGATGGTTATCTGAGTAACAAAAGAATTTATTTTCCCCAGTGCCAAATCTAATATTCTTCTGTTTCATTAAAAAACTGTGATTAAATGGTGCTTGCTGACTCAGTGCATTTGCTATGCCGTTTGAATGAAATTAGTACCATTTTCCACTGCACAACTGAGTTTTTTTGTGTATCTGTATATGTGTGTTTTATAGATCTTCACTGTCATATCTTACAAGGTAGTATTTTGCAGTTCGTGGGAAAATGGTTGTACCAGTTAATGCTGTTCGGAGAGAGGATAAATTTATGCTCAGGGCTGTTTCTTCTTGTATGGGGACAGTTTTATCCTGACACAATCCTTGAAATAACAGTACTCTCACTAGTAGAGTTATTTGGAATAAATATAGGAGAAACACAAGCCCTTTCCACTCATGCAATAAATATCTCCCCATTTTCCTAGTGCCAAGAAAAACTTCCCTGTTCTGTTTATATCAGCATTGCATCAACAACACTGATACAAATTGCCCTAAGTTAGCATTTAAAATCAGAACTTAAAATAAGTGCTTTAACTTATTTTACATCTAGGCCAGAGAAACTATCCCTAAGAATTTATTGCCTGCCTTTATCTCAGAGAATCAGAGATGAATCTGGCCTCACTGAAGAAAGCTAATGAAACATTTAAGCCTCAAATCCTGTCTGCCTTTCTGAGCACTCTTTTTGTTTTCCTACTGGAATACTAAGGACATATCCTGTCCTGTCTAACTCAGTAAAAGCAATCCTTGCTTAGAAGTAAGATTCAAGGTTGACTCTACAGAAATATTACTCTGGACAACGACCTGCCTCCTGTAACAAAGGGGTTAAAACTTTAATATACCTTAACTTCCTTTTCTGAACAGTAACACCTTCCTTCCTCAAAATCAGTAGGCAGAGTAAATAATCATGAACACCATATGTCCACACTGACTTGGGAAGTCAGAAAGATAAAATTCCATGTGTACACCAGAACATATTCTCAGCATTAGTAGAATGAAATAAAGATATCAGATAAGTGAAAACAGATGTTGTTAAAATGTCAAGTGCAGCAGATGTGTGTATACAAGACAAGCTTTGAAAAGATTAAACTTTGATCCTGGTTAGGCTGTAGGAATTTATGTTAATCAGGTAGAAACAGTAATCTACTTTGGACCAGCTATTTCCACCTTTATATATATAACTATTCTATGTTATTATGCATTGGTCTTAATGGAAGTGCCTCTGAAATATTAACCAGTTGAGCATGAGCAGTGGCAACATTTTGGCTGTGTATGCTTTATGTTGTGTTCCCGTAAATCTTCTCTCATGAACAGCCAGAGTTCTCAGTAAATCCTGAGTCACATACCCACATTTTCATCCAATGGAAAGAGGAAGAAGTGGAGGAGAGGGAAGAATGCTGTGTGTTCAGGTCTCATCCTGATATGCTGTCATCATACATCCAGGCACTGTGTAGCAGTTCCACACTTTTGATGCGGCTCATATTTTTTATATCTTCCATTTAAAAGGTAAATATTCTTCCTCTTTGGTTTTAGAGCCTTTCAAATATGAATTTAGATGGAAAATATGACTTGGCTGTGATTTCAGTGTTACATCTGCATGTTTCCAGGTATCTGTTGTGGGATTTGCTTCATCAAGGAGAAGGTTTTTGATCTGTGTGTCTGTTTCAAAGTATCAGGACTGTGTTGTGTCAACAGTCACAACCACGAACATGTGCTACTAAATGTCTTGTATATATCTGCCAGAGAAAGGAGCAAGGAACTACCTAGCAGAAGCTCTGTACTTCAGAGGTGCTCTGTGGTGCTGTCTCCACAGGGGACCAAAAAGCTCCCAGGTTTCATTTCAGCCCTAAATGCCTACATCTGATTGCTCCATGTAGCACCTTTCTCTATACCCGTGCCCCAGGCCTCTGTATTTCCTTAGTAGCACTGATTCAGTATGGAGCCAAGGTTCCTCAGGGACTCTTACCATTCCACTGGTGAGTGGGAGCTGGGAGGCTCAGATATGCATATTTCTGGTGTAGAAGCTGCCACATGCTTCTCTCTTTGGGGTATAGCTCTTTCATTTGTCTCAGAGTCATGAGATCAGGGGTTTTTATCATTTCCAAGCCTCCATGGAGATGAAATCTCAATTCCTTTGTATCTAGGCTCTCTTTACTTTCTTATAGAAAGATCATTTTGTTGGCTACCATATTCTCCTCACAGACACCATCTGCATAAAGCATCCTAATCTACCAGAGGTTCAAAATAACTGTTCTGACCCTCTACAACCAAGTGCTACACACAGATGACATACAGAGTAGTAACGGCTACATGTATTTTACAAATATTGGATATTGATTTCTTGTTACCATTAAGTATCAAGAAACACATTTATATCTACCTTTTAATATCTGTTAATATATATGTTAATATAATAATATAATATATAATAATATAATATAATATAATAAAATTATATATATATGTTAATATTATGTTAATATATAACATAATCAGTCTTCAGTCTAGATAACTAAGGACAAGAGTCTTAGTCAGATTTTTAGATGATTGAAATTTACAGCAAATAGATAATGCTCACCTTATTGTGACCTTTACTCATCTTTTGCTCCTGATAATAACCAAAAGAAAACAAGCTGCAATTCTACCACTTCTACCCATCTTCTTTTTGTATTGCTCAATAAAACTACTTGCTTTTTAGGTAAGAATTTATACTGAATGAAGCTGATGGAGGGACTTTTTGTGGTATCAGTGTGGCACTTTATTACCTCAGCTCTTTGTGAGCTGCGAAAAGCTCTAACCTTTAAAGGAATTTTCGATAAGTGCTTTTTCTTCTGCAGAGGTAATACCTCACAGAGCTGTGCTCTGAGATCAACTTCAAGATACCCTATTTCTTTTAAGGGCTTTAAAGTCATAATAGAATAGTTTTATTTTATTACTCAGACCAGAACCTTCTCATCCATTCCAACTCGTTTGATTTACACTTTGGTTATAGTTTCAAGTTTTTCTTGCATTTTTATATGGACTTGGACATTCCAGCTTCTGTTTGTATCAACAAGGAATCTTGTGCACTTAACTGAGAATTGACAACTAGGCACATTTCTAGCAGGTCAAATTTGCCTTGTAAGTTTTATGTTAATATCTACTTTAGTAAAATTGTTCTTGCTTTCTAGTGTAAAAAGATTGACTTTGAATAAGAAACTAAATACTTTTATTTAATATCTTTTGAGTATGGATGTCTCTTTTCCATGTCCATTCAAATAAGACACCAAAATATCCAATCGTCTTCAATGTTCTCTTTCACTCTATTTGTGTGTGAAATTTGTGCGTGAAATTTGTGCAGCCAGCATCAATTCATTTGGTAAAGCAAACTCCAGGTATCTTTTGGGAGAGTTTATCATGAACATAGCTTTTACACTGAGGATGTTACCAAAAGTTGGAAAGCGTAGTAATAAGTAGGAAAAAACAAGAAAGCATATATTGAATGTTCCCCTTCCTGTGGATCATCCCACCTTTACAATAGACTTCTAGGATTTGAAAAAATGGCTAATAATTCACATCCTTTTTTGCATGTTTTTGACTTTCTCTGGTTTTACTACATGTCACAACTTGAGCAGCAGGACAGCGTCCCTGGGCACGTCTCTGCTGGGACAGGTAAATTTTCTATTTCTTCACTGAGTGGAGGCTCAGGGGTGTGACTGGCATGAAAGGTCAGTGCCCATTCCTGGTTTGTTTTTTTCAATAAGACAGTAGAACAGAGTTTCTTTTTACAAAAATTGACAGTGATGGAGCATCATTGTATACTTCTTGCTTTAGTTTATATCCACAGGAAACCAGATGTTCAAAAACTCCATTCAGGGACCAGAATCCACAATCCACCCTGCCTAAGCTATGTCATTCTGTTTTCAGCATTGCTGAGAAGTCTAAAGATGTGCTGTGAATACATGCATCTACTGCTGTTGGTCAGAAGAAATTCAAATAGAGTAAAAAAAATCAGCATACATATATGTGGTACTCTGCTTGTTCAGTAGCAGTATGGTCTCTAAATTACCCTTAACTGGGATAGGCCTTGCCTAAAATATCCAATTTTCTTCCACTGANGCATTGCTGAGAAGTCTAAAGATGCATCTACTGCTGTTGGTCAGAAGAAATTCAAATAGAGTAAAAAAAATCAGCATACATATATGTGGTACTCTGCTTGTTCAGTAGCAGTATGCTTTTCAAATGTTGTACTCTGGTCTCTAAATTACCCTTAACTGGGATAGGCCTTGCCTAAAATATCCAATTTTCTTCCACTGAAACTAAGAGCAGCCTCGAGTACAGCACTATCCAATATATTAAAGGGATTCAGCACCCACAGTGATGATGTCTTCTGATGAGAACATAGCAGTGGTGAGTATGAGTATAAACTGTTTAAAGTATCAACTATGTTAAATTTTAAGTCACCATTAAAGGTGGCATAAGGATCAAATTTAACACAAGAAATAATACCTGAACAATGAGAAGTTTGAAAAAGTGAAATGCATAGGGCATTTCAATGTATTATAGGACTTCTCTGAGTCTCAAGCAGTATTTAAGATGGAGAATTTTGCTTTCTTCTCTGGCTTCGTGGTCATTACTACACTTTCATGGCTGAAAATTTTTGGAAACATTTATGAAGATGTTTACGATATTAATTTTCAAGTAAAACAGGAAGGTTTGGCAAAGCTCATGTAACAGAGACAGCTTTGCACAGCAGGGAGTATCAGGCAGCTCTAAAAATAGACACTGCTACTAGTTCTGCCTAGAATAACATGCCTGAAAGAAGAATACACATTTACACAGCTGGCTTTACATGACCCTTGTTTATGCAATAAAACAAAAGGAAATTACCTCTTACGAGGTTTTATTTTTTTTATCAGGCACTGATTAAATAATAATTAGTTCAAAGTATCATGAATCATTTCTACGTATGCACACTTATCCTTTTTGAAAGAGCAATTGTCTCCCTGAGGTAATACAGTGACAGAATACACAGAACATCAGTGATCTGTGCTGTGCTCTAACAACCTTTCAGTTCAGCAGATCCAGTTTCATCAGTTGAATAACCTTTCTTTTGTCTCAAACCAATGTCAGAGTAATGTCTCCTTCCTATGTGGAGGTGATCAAAGCTGAATTTGGTCAGAAGTTGGCAGCTGAACACTTACATTCTATTTAGATCAGTGAGAAACTTGCCATTTCTTTCACAGTGTTTCTTTAGAATTCCAGTCTTTCAGCACTTTATTTCTTCTTGAAAGCTCTCTCTCTGACTCTCATATTTATACTTTTTTCCCAAAAAATGTCACACATTGAGATGTCCGTGCGTGTCCCATAATTCTATTTCTTTTTCTTCACAAATACTATCCAGGAAGTCTCACAGACAGTGCATTTCATTTAATTCTTCCCTAGCAAGTTCATAATGGAATTTAATTGTGTTTCCCTTATCTGTAACCTTTCTGCTCCCTTGAGAAGTTTTCTCCTTCCTTCAATATATTAGAATACTCCCTAGTATTTTTAAGATGTTAATCTCATTTATGTCCTCTTTTCTAATTATTCCATACCTGCAAAGATAACAAGCAATCTTTTACCAACAGCATTACATAAAGACGTTTTTTCAAAATACATAGAATAAAACCAGCAATCAAATGTTTTTTTCCTGAGAAATAATTCTTTTTTTTTTCCACAATACTTTATAATATTTTGAAGGAGAAAAATGAGAAGATTTTAATTTAAAAAATAATAAAACCATGCAGTCTGAAACCTTTGATTGTTTTTTTAATTATTTTTATTTAGGCAATTTAATTTTTCTTAGTTGCTGGCTTGCCCAGTGTAAAAAATAAATCTTTTTACTATGGGAAACCACAAGACAGGGGAAAAAATTGGAATATATGTTTTTCTCTAAAAGCTGAAAGAAAGTGAACTTCCTTTCAGTTTATCTGTGACTACATCTGTGGTGGTCATACATGGTTGTTCTGATCCTATTTTTATAGATTCATCTCAGGTTCTACCACATCTCCAAAAATAAATTAGAAAGAAAACAAAGATTTGTACGTGTGAGGCTCTTTCAGCCAATGTGTCAGACTGGCAAAATGCCCTCTTTGAAGTTAGAATAGAGCTGACATATAATTGTTGCCCTTACCTTTGTTGCTACTGACACTAGAGTCTGAACCCTCCTTGGAGACCTGAAAACAATTTTGGTGTGACAATCTGAGAAGTTACCACTGGTACTTTACAAATACTGTGAGGTCACAGATTCTGACCTATACAGAGCCAAGTAAACCTCTGGAGGGCGTTGTGTTTTATGGGAAAAATGTTTCCATTGATTTTTAGATTAGCATTTTACTGCAACATAGAAGAGATCAGTAGCCATGAAAAACAAAATTCACATTACAGTAGCAAGAAAAGTAGTACAGCCCAAGGTGTATTTAAAATCTAAGTTGTTAAATTTTTTTTAATACTCTTTTGCACAAGATTTTCCAAAGTCACAACAGGAATATAAAGAATGAGGACTAATACCATGTAATTATATCAAATAAAAAATATACCATGCTTCTTCTATGTGGCATTCAGTATTTCTAAAAGGTTTTAAAGGGTTAAAACTAGTCCTTTAGAATAAATCCTAGTTCAGTGTTTAATAACATTGTGATATGTGGAATATTTCCTTCTTTTTCTGAATTTCTGTAAACACAATATTAAAAACTATTTTGCAAGAATAAGCACCAAAGTTACGTTCCTGATTAAATTTTTAATCATTGTCCAGATATACAAGTTTATTGTTAGATAGCCAATGGCAGATTTTTTTAAGGCAATTGCCTCATAAAAAGAGCTTTTTCTCAAATACATTCATTCTGAGGCTGCCATTTATCAACAAAATAAGTTGCATTTGCAGACATATGTTAATAACTGGGGAAGTAAACTAATATTTTCATTAATTACTCTTAGTAATTTGGCAGAAATTGAGGTAAAAAAGGCATGAGGGCTTTGTCCCTCATACCTGTAGAGCATCTTGTGTTATCATCTGTTCTTTTAGGCAGGGACTGAGCGCTCTGTCCCAGCACAAGTGTCCATCTCTTGACCTCTTTTCTTATAAAGATGGGATCCACAACACTCATTTGAGAACAGAGAACGGATGAGATATAAAAGTGGTTCCTTTTACAAGCTACTTTAAATGTATGTGAAAAGATTTTTTCATTAGATAGAATCAGGGTGTAAAAGTCTACATATAAGACTTCCCAAGGCATTCCCCATTATTACATTATTGCTATTATTTTTTCTGCTAATTCAATAAAAGCCTTTCATTTTAATACTGTGACAGATTTTCCTTGTTGAAGAAGGATTAAGAGTTGTCAGTCTAGGCATTAATGTGATACATCTTCAAAAAATCACAAGTATTTAATATTTGAAAAGTTGTCTTTCTTATGGTTTATTTATTTTTACATGATGTCATGTCAAAATAGGAATTTCTATATTTATCATATTCAGCATGCATCAAGAAGAATTGCAACATAATGGATGTATTGAGACAATCTGGTAAGATAACTGTGAAGAGTATTTTACAATAAAAAATTACTGCCAGAAAGTAGTACCTTTTAACAAGAAATATTTGAAATGCAAGGACTTGCAAAAAGATAAAATTTATATTTTGAGATATTTTGGAAAATCTTTCTTTACTAGAAAATTTTTCAATAAAATTACTCCTTTTGCTGCCTTTTATTTGTTTCATCTCTCATTTGGACATTGAAAAAGAGAAGAGGAAAAATTAGAAAAAAAGTAACAAAGCTTTATGTTTTTAGTGATAATTATTAGTAGATCTTTTTGATAGTTCAAATATTACATATTACCAGATGCGTTTTGTTGCATAGATCATCTTGATTTTTTAACATAAGCTTTTTGCATGGGAAAAAGTCTACCCTCCAACTAAAGAAATAATGTAGATGAGACTTATAAATGAAAAAATATGGTTTTTTCCAGTGTTTATGAATTCATTACAGCGTGCTATTCCTTCAGATATAAGAAATTCCAAGAAATCAAGTATTATCAGGATTAACTACTAAAACATGAGAGCTAAGCAACATTTTTACATACTCAGTACCATGGTCGTGGTTTCACTGACAAACAAGCAAAGAGGAAGGAAGGTCAAGGAAAATTCTGCAACATATTTGTCAAAACCTGGGAAAGGACTAAAGAACCTGAGAATCCTGGCCCATAGCCCAATACTTATGACCACAAAATAAATACTGCACTCTAATATATCCAATATAGCCAAAGTGTTTTAGTCTACATGACAGGGCTACCCAGAGCTGACAGGATATTAATTCTAAAATTGATCCCCATTGGTCTTTTAGGCAACTTTATATTAATCCTCCTGCAAACCATGAAATGCACAATTTTCATCTTACATTTACTTTTCATCATGTGCACATTATTTCCTATTAAAACAGTTATGGTGCTATCTGATATGAGTTTTGGGAGGTTTCTGTGGTTCAGCACTGCTGCCGATAGCGAGGACCCTTCTCTAAATAATCATCCTTAATCTCCTTAAACGAGAAGAGAGAGAGAAGGTGGTAATGGCAAGTGTGGGCCAGGCTGTGAGCACAGCAGGTGGGCAGAGACTGTCAGTGCTGGGCTCTCAGTATTTCCCTGCTGGGCAGCAAAGTCAATCCACTCCCACAGCCCTGTTGGCTTCACTGCTCCCTGACCCCTTGCTGAAAGCCCACCCCACTATGGAAAATGAGTAATAAAAAATCGTGATGCTAAAATGAATTTGGCTCATTCTTAACCCCTCATAATAAAATCAGAGGTGCACCTAGTGTTCTGCACATTGTAAGATTATTACTCACATGTTTACTTTTTTTTTTTAGCTGAAGTGAGAGGAAGAATCAAATCCAAATTAATTAAGCTTCATGTAAGACTGGCATTGGTAGATACAGTTAATTTTCATCTTCTACCAAAGAGATTAGAGTTCATATCTCAAAGGTAATTGAAAGCCCATATTTGAAAGGAAATAATTCCCTTCAGTTCAGAAGCAGGATTTGCTTAACCTACAGTGAATGAAGGAGTGGTGCAGTGAGTTTAGCTAATATAACAGCTTTATGCTTTTCAGATATTTTTCCACTGAAATTTCCCTCCTGCTTCCTGTGTTTGACATTTTAAGGAGTACATTTAGTTGAGATTTTCAATAAGTCTCTATGGTAACAGTAAAAATGCCCAATCAAAATACTTTACCTCCTCTGCCTTCTTGCCTGTTCACCTAGCAGAACCTGCAAAGCAGAGAAGTGAGAACCACTGGTCCTTTCAAGTGTAATAGGAATGTATTATAAAGTAGAAAGAAATGATCTGTAGATTTCAAGACTACTAATGATCACAATAACTAGAGAAAGGAGTAATCATTTGTCATGTAGCAGCTTCAGTATCAAATAACGTTAGTTTCAAAATTAAATCTTTTTTATAAAAGAATAAAACTGAATAATTGATATTTTCTTTTACATTAAATGGAAGGATTGTTCTTTCAGTTTTTCAGCCAGCACTAGGCTCTACTGGAGTACAGCAGCAGGTGCAATATATTCATAAAGTTTTTTTACTAGAAGTAACCGCAAAATGCCACTTTTCTGGCAATATATATATAAATTTTTTGAAAAGTAATAATCAGCAACTCCATTTTTGCACTTGTAACATAAAGACATTTGTTAATAGATTGCCCGAATTGAAAAAAAAAAATGGAGGAAGGCAGAAAAGATACACGGGATTAAACCTTATTGTCAGGAATCCATGGTAGCCTACTGAAATCTATTGAAGGGATATTACTGAACAGATATTGTTGTAGCAAGAATGGCTTTTCCATCTATTACTGCTTCTTTCAGCAGATACCAGAGGCTTAGCTGAGATCCCCTAAAATGTAACTGAGTCAGAGTATTGCATTTCCCCTAGAAACTGTTCAGTTGTATAAGACACATTTTCGAAGGCTATTCAGTGTGCCATGGGACACCTCCCTCCCCATTGTCAGAGCAGCGGTGCCAGGCTAGAGGTTGCCAGCGTTTGCCTGCCAAGAAAGCCCTCAGGGGCCACATCCCTGCCAGCCCAGCGTGGCAGGCTGGGAGCTGGAGCACATCACAGGGCTGCTGCAGGGCCCTGTTTGTGCCGCCTGGTCACGGCAGCCTGCTCCGCACAAAGAGCCAGGCAGCACAGAAGCAGAGCTGTTCCACTGCTCTAATCAACCTAGTGCAAGCTCTGACGTGGTTATTCATAGCCTAGCCTTTTGAAGATCATCCATCATTAATAAAAAGTGATATGTTCATAAAAATACACTCATAATTTATAGTCTTTTCAGCAATGAAGCAACAAACTGGAATGTTTTAGTGTGATTAAGAAAACTTTTCTCTGGCATTTGATACTCAGTGGACAGCTTCTCATTGGTTTCTAATGAACCCTGGCTATTATGTTTAAATCAGCTGAGGATCTCCTTGGAACTGGATAAGTACAGTTTCTTAGGGGGTAAATAGATGAATTAGCCATGAACAGATGCATTGTGTCCAAACCAGCTTTAAGTCACTCATTTTGACTTCCTATTTTTTGCCCCTTTTCAGGAACAACTGAGTGGGACAAAGGCAGGAAAGACAAAAAAGTTGCACAAAACATGAAATCTCAACTGCAGTGTTTGTGCTAAGTTTCTATTATCAAATAATTAGTGTTTGTCCAACTTTTAACCAGTGAGGTAGCTTGATCAAGTTTTGTTTAAAGGTAATGGTAAATGTAGAAACAGAGAAATCACTCGGGGTATACTGCAAGTCCCAAGTAACTCCGATTCACAAATGCAGCATCAAAAATGGATAGAACACATACAAAAGTAAAACATATTCAATTATTTATGTGTGAAAACCTAGAATTCTACAAACATTTAAAACAAACTTTGACATTTGCATAACATCATGACTTTTGGAAAAGCTCTGAGAGGGCTGAAACCCAAATTCAGCTGGAAATGAAAATATAAATTAGTGTTGTATATCTATTAGCCTATGCTATTAAGCAAACTTCCCTGTCCAACCATCCAGGCACCCCTCTGGCAGTCACACAACCACCTGAACTCGTACCAAGGCCTCTTCACTACACATCCCACACTCACATGGTAACACAAGGTTTCCTCACCAGCTCAACCCCAGGTATACCACAGCACAGACTTAGATTTCCAGATGCTTAAAATAATTTAATCTTTCTGCAATAACAATGATGAAATGGCAGCTAGAACTTGGTGCCTTCAAGGAGAGACCCAAAGCAAAGGAACTCATGGGCTTTTATACTCTCACAGTCCAAGCAAGCAAAAGTCTGGGGTCAAAATTCACCTGGCTGGGCCACAAGTCCCCATGCTCTTTGTTAGGCAAAGAGTCTGCAGTTCACAGCCTCTTGCCCAAGGCTTTCTCCATCAACCTGCAGCTGGCACTGCACCTTGCAAACTGAGCTACTTGCCCTGGATGTATTCCTTAACCACGAACAGCATCAAAGCTGATGAAAATTACAAGCGGTGCAGTTTCATTGAAGAGAAGCTGTAGATGAACAGCTACACTTGTTTTTCAGAATTTTTATTAAAAAGAACATATGTGAAGTCAAGCAGATAAGTAAAACCTTTCCAAATGCGGTATCAGTAACTATTAATAAATTATATCAGAACTGAAAAAGATTTCCGGGCTCCAGTGAACTAGATCTGTGGCCAGAACAGATGTTGTTCATGAGTTGTTACTATTGCACTGAATTTTTGACAAAAAATGCTATTGCAAGTTCAAGATCTAAAAAGTGGCTAGTACATATAGATCAAGACAAAATGTAGTATGAGGAGGTAATGAAGGAGATAATCAAAGGCATGGTTATAATACAGAACTACAAAGAACTGATGATTCTCATTAGCTTTCAGAAGTAAATTAACATGCAAATGATTATTAAGGCTTTCCAATAAAACCATGATTTTTTTTTTTGCTGTCTTACTTTAATTACCTCATGAAAGGAAGTGTAATTCACAATCAAAATCAGTATAGTACATTTGTTATATAAACACTTCTCCGCGTGGTAGCTATTCAGATACAGGGAAGAGTTATGTAAAGGCCTTTGCCCTTCCCTTCTAGTCTGCCTTATTGTCAGGTTTGAACCTCAGTCAGCAGCTCAGCTCCATGTAGCCCCTGCAGACTCTTCTTCAGTGGGATGGAGAGAGAATCAGGAGAGTGAAAGTGAGAAAACTCAGTGCACTGACATAAAGACAGTCTAATAGGTAAAGCAAAAAATGCAGTAACAAGTAAAGCAAAACAGGGGATTCATTCACTTCTCATGAGCTGGCAGGTGTTCTGCCATCCCCGGAAAGCTGAGCTCCATCATGTGCAACCTGGGAAGACAAACAGCATCACTCTGAATGACCTTCCTCTTCTTTCTACTTAGTCCAGCTTTTGTTGCTGGGAATGTCATACATTCTGGGACATCCTTTTTTCAGTTGGGATTAGCTGTCCCAGCTCTGTTCCCTCCCAAATCCTTGTGCATCCCCAGCCTGCTCCCTGGTGGGGTGGGGCAGAGGCAGAAAAGGCCTTGACTCTGTATAAGTGCTGCTCTGAAACAGCTAAAACTGCCTTGTGTTATCAACACCGTTTCTCTCACAAATCCAAAACACAGCCCCATATGAAGCTACTATGGAGAAAAATAACTCCATCTCAGACAAAACCAGCAAAATATCCACCCTTATGCCATAACATTTAAGTCATAGACAAATCCCACACTATCCAAATGGAAAGCCATTCCTGCCCATCTTTTCCCACACATCTTGCCTCCCATGAGCATACTACATTGGGGCGTATCCCTGTGTGATTCTCCTGAAACAGTGTGATAACTTTTGGAAAAGCCAGGAACAGATTTTTGAGACGCATCAATATGAGTATTCTGATTACTCAAGCATGTTCAAGGTACTGGAGAGTCATTCCAACAAGGCAGAAGACATTTACTTCACAGAAGACAGGGAAGGAACCATTCTTTGTTTTCTCCACAAATTGGCTCTTGGAGGAGAAGAGGGGGAAGGTATAATTCTTAATTGTTTCCTACGGCACTTGGCACTTGTACAACAGAACTGCAGATGACAAATATCAGATAAAGATCTTAAGATTCTCAAAAATGCTTTAAGATGTTCTTCCTATCTAAACGAAGGAATTATGTGTAGAGGCTACATATAGGTACCCATTTTTACATGAAAGGAAAACCAAATAGTATCCCCAAGATCTCTATTTCAATACCTCTGCAGCTATTCTGTCCCATGACAGGAAAATAGCAAAAATAATTGAGATACTCCTCACAAAATATGCTTGTGAATTCTACTTTGTATAACACTGATGACAACCAATCTGAGAATCAATGTCATACCATTTAGAATTAAAAATTCTATTAGTCATGTGCCATTGGCTAAGTTGTGTATCTGTCATAGATACATAACATCTCAAGAACCTACCTGAAAAATAAAATATTTTTGTTCTCATAAATGAAGATTAAAGGTAATAATTTACTCTATAATCAGATTTAAAATTCAGTCTTTGAGTCACTTTAACTCCAGGTTAAATATGCTTTGTAATACAAGACAATGGATCACTCTGTATTTCATGTTGGTAGGGTATTGCTCCTGTGGTCCTAATAAAGGAAAAAATTGAACACAGATTTGCTTTGACAGTTTTTGACAAACATAGAGACATAGGAAAGTGCATGAAGTTTGGGGGTTTTGCTGTTGTTGCTTTTAAATTGCCAGTGTTCACAGCCTTCTCAAGTCAATCTGCCTCTTAAATTCTCAGTTTGTGCCATAGATGAGGTCAAGCACCAAGTGGAAGAATTCATAATCTTCTAAATTAAATGACCATCTCAGCAAGAGACCCCACTCCTTTAGCAGCATGCAGCTAGGGGATTACTGGAGCATTACGGCAGTAGACAAGGAAAGTCTCGGTATCAACTCAATAGCAGAATCCTATGGAAATGGCAATTTCAGCAATAAGCCGTATGGGTCACAAATGAGGTAAGTAAACTCAGAAAATCCTTTCAAGGCAAGTATTTCCCTCAGCACTCTCCTACAGATTCTGGAACTGAGATTAGTGAAATGGTGTATTTTACTGAATCCCTAGAGTGTCATAATTTAATAGTATTTCACAGCTACAGTACATCATCACATTACATTACACTCTCCCTGTCACCATACAAACTACAATACCATGAAGTGATAACACAGTGTAATGAGACATACAATACAATGTAATGTGATATACAAGAAAGTCAATGCAGCATATCTCAAAAATTACCCCCATTTAAAGAGAAACCTAATACATATTTCATATAAATGTACAGGTCATTCATTTTCTCCATTTTTTGGATGTGCTTAATCACTGTGCATCTTGATACTTCTACAGAGAAATTTAATATTATAGTCAGAAGCAATCTTATTTTACTAAGAAAGCTGAAATCATTTTCTATGCAACTTCCTGAAAGGACTTTAAAAGTCTTTGAAAAAAAAATGCTTTTACAAGAAAAGATCTCAAGCAATCTTATAGGAGCCTCATGTCTCTGAGAGGTAGTATTCATGGCAATTAACATTGTCCACAGAATTGAAAATCCAGCTGGTTGGTGCTGGCTTCCTCCACACACATGTGCACACTAATATACTTATACCTTGGCCATTCCAGGAGTACATTCACAGATAGATAGCTAATCTTTCCTAACTGCTGTTGAGATGTGAGTTAGGGAATTTCTGCCTTTGCAACAGGAAGAAATGGTCAAAAACTAGTAATAAAACCTCTCAAGAAAAAGCTAATAAGCTAAAAAGCTAAAAAGCTAAGGACAAACTTAGTTGCAGATGGGTTTAAGTACACATTATGAGTCTCTCCAAAGAAAAAACATTCAAGTATAACCTAATGAGAGAAATATTATACTAACATTACATTTATATGGAAGAACAGTTACCACTTAAAAGGAGGCTTGGATGAGAACCCACACAAAACACACTTATCGGATCTCCCCAGTAGATGGATAAAGTAGCTGATTTTTTTTTAAAATCAAAATTTCTACTTTGTATTGTCAGTTATTTCAATCTGTAGCAAGATTGTCCAGCTGGTCTAAAGAAGCTGATTTTCTCTCACATCCCTCTTCATTTTTCTGGAGCTGTGTCAATCTGCAGCATACCCTCTTCCAGCTCACAAAGCTAGGTGTTTTTCACCTTCTGTCTGCTGAGAAAGGAAGATATAAATAGCAAACAGGAGAGAAAACGGTATACCAATGCACCCCACAGCCATTTCCCACTTTCACACATGTGAAGAGATTTCCTTCAGCATGTTTCAGTAAGAATTGTAGGGTCAGCAGTGGGACAGCAGGAAATGGAACTTAGCCTAGGAAACTGCTCTGTGTCTGTCAAAAAAAATTATTTAACATTGATATAATAATCCAGATTAAGTTAGAATATGTTTCAGGAAAATAATAACTAACATGCATCCAGTCTTCAACCTCTGTAAAACAAATATTCAGTGTCCTTGAACACATAAAGTAATCTTTTCATAGAATTTTCACATTTTAACTCATTCTTTTAACAAGTCCTAAGTATATGTTTTACTAATTTGCAATCATGACATGATTTTCTAATTCTTACTGTTCTACAGAACTTGTATAAGAAGCACTAAATTTGAACCACATTTTCTGAATCTTGCTGAGATGTATTAATTTAGGATTATTACTGTCAAGAGTGAAATATTCTCCTAAATATGCTGCTTCACATCACAAAACTTCACAATTGAACTAGCATTCCATTATATCAAACTAGCAAAGTTATCTGCCATTTAAAATAATCAGTAATAATGGCTGTTTTTATGGAATGTAAAGATGCCTGTTCTCAATCAGAACAACCTTAAACACTTGTCCCACCCCAGAAAATTCAGTGTTTATGAATAGCATCGTTGCAGTGACCCAGACTACCTTGGGCGATTCAGAACAGGTTAATTTCACTGTGCCTCTGAGGATAGGTTCGAAGAAGAGTCCACAGCATANAAGGCAGGGCAGCATAGCATTCTTTTCTTTACCGATAATTTTTCAAAAGGCCAAAAGATGACACTTTTTCTAAAAGTCCATGTGCAGAAAAAGTTTCAATCAATTTATAATTATTAGTGGCGTGGATAGTTTGCCTGATTTCCTTTTTCCTTTTTCCTTTCTAGAATTAAAGTCAGTAGCTTACCTAAGCATAAATATTTGCATATTCAGACATTCACATTAAATACATTGAGAGGGAGCATTATAGAAAACAAAATTTATCTGGAGGCTTGTGCTGCTCTAGGACTCACTCACGCGATGCAAATTTCACAGCTAATGGTGTGTTAACATGAAAAATAGGTCCTCTAGGACATCATGACTTCAACATCAGATTGAAAATAGAAAGAATTACAAATACAGAATTATTTAAACTAAAATTTCCCCAACCTTATACTGCCAATTACTCAAACAAAACTGTAGAGATATGCAGGATGGAAGCTAAACCACAGTGAAAACACTAGTGTAGGTTCCATTTTGGTTAATCACAAATAATCAGCATCTTAGGGTTTAGATGGCTTCCTAAGCACGCTGCACTCCTGTTCTCAGCACCTTTCTTTTTATTGCAGGTGGCTGAGCTGGTGAGGGAAAACTGAAATGTAGAACCTTAGGTCACTGTTCCTCATAACTTCTATCCACAGGCAGCGAAGCAGCATACAAACTGTTTCTGTCAAAATATATTCTCTGAGTGCCTAGAAAGTAAAAATAAGTAACCTCCTTAAAGCAAGATATCTCAACTATTTTCAAAGGAACCAAAGCAGAGAAATGTTGCAGTGTGTACACATAATTGAATTTTCAACAAAAGTGCAAGTATATTTTTAATTGATTGGCAGAGCTAAGGAGGGAATGACATTTATGAATGAATAATTTTAAAATTTTGCTACCATAGTCTAGAAGAGTCCCTCTTCAGAACTTGAAATCCATTGCCTAAGTCTTCTTAGTTATCCTAGATGAAAAGGCTGTACATTTTTCCCTATTCTGGCAAGACCTCTAACACCCTCTTGAAACAGAAAAAGGGGTTTTTTAGCTTTAGCTGTCCTTTATATCTCACACAGGATTAATCCTCAGAGATGAGCGTGGCCAAAGGCACAAGATAGAAAGCATAGTTATTACTTTGGCAGGTTGTTAAAGTCTTTTATTTGGAATCTAACATTGTCTTTGTTGTTACAAGGAAAACTGTTCAGCATTCTTGTAGTATTTGTTCCATTCCAATTTCCTGGCATATAGCCCTTTTGTAAGCACTTCAGAGGCTAGTGTCTGTGCTTAAAAAGGCCATTTTATGTTTGCAGTATGGTCTTTCTGCCTAGAGTCATGCTAAGAAGAGGAATGAGATATGCTGCAAAATTCTAACAGTGATGCCTGTTTCATTCTTCTCTGTACCCATCTAGTTGTGAGGGCTTCACTCTACGTATTTATCTCCTTTGCAGAAATTCCCAGTATCTTTACCCCAAGACAACCTGAGAGACCTGACAGCTATGTGGTAGAGCCAAGATACTGAAGAAGAAAAAAGAGATGAAGGATAAGATTGTGAAAAAATATAATTAAATTATTAAGAGCAGATCCTCTTCTTCTATAGAGGCAAAATTCCCACTGAAGCTTTTAGACCTGTCTTTTCCAGGTTGTTCCATTTTCTCCAATCTTTTGAATATTAACTTCATATTTTTGTTCAGATTTATAGTCTTCATTCTCCACCATGCTAACAGAGTAAGAAGTTATGAATTGTTTTTATTTGTAAGAAGTTATGTAATGACCTCTACTGTAGCTGTTCAAGTCCTGGAATATAATATTAAAGTAATATGAACAATCAAAAAGCAGTCAGATGAAAAATTCCTTAGGTTACACAAAGTTTTTCTTATCCATTCAGTACGGCATCTCAATTCCTACTTTTAAATTAATACAGTTTCATTAATTTCTCTTTACCGTACTCCTTCTCATGCATGTCCAAAAAACCTCCTGGCAATGTGTAAACAGAAATCTTAATTTATAAAAGAAATCTTAATTTACAAACCATTATTTATTTCCAGAACTTACATGAAACAAAGATATTCTTTTGTAAGCTGCAGAGTCTTTTATCAGGATGAATGACAGGAGATTTGAAAAGAGCGGAACCTATCTTTGTTTGCCTGTCCATAGCTGAAGTAATGGCATAGAGCACCAAACCAACGTCTCTCAAGACACCAAATAAATTTTCTTTCAGGATTAATGGTCCACTGCTAGTGTGAAGGAGATTAAAAGTAGAAGCAAAGAGACAAGAGAGTGCAGGGCTGCCCCACGGTTCATTTCTATGGAATTTGTTAGTGAGCAGAGCCAAGAAGTCAAGCGTTTGGGTAAACAGTTCAACGTGAAATTGCTTACTGAATGCTATCAGACGTTATGGTCAAACACATCTGCTGCACAGTTAGGCAGTGGATAGAGTGATTTAGCACTGCATACAAATCACTGGGATTCTGTGTGCTGGTACCAACTGAAAGGCTGGCAGCCATAAGGGTGCCAGTCACCGAGTGCCACTTCTTCATTTACATCACATTGGTATTCAGACAGTGGCGAGCAACCCCAAAAGTGAATTTATTGCTATGCGAAAGTCAATATTTTACAATAACTGTAGGAATTCTGAGGCACTAATTTAAAAGAGTACTTAGAGCAAACCTTTTGCTATTTTATACACATGTATATTGCTGCCCATTGCCACGGATACCTAAAATCAGAGTAGTCCTGTGAAGCTCTTAATTTTAGACACTTGGTCGTTTACAAAGCCAACTGACAATATTTGGTTTAACTAGTAAAACTAAGTTTTTAGAGACCTCCTTGACTTTCCTAGAACAATTATTTACTGTACAGGGTTCGTTTGTCTCTCTCTTTTTAATTTTCTTGAAACAACATTTCATTAGGTTTTTTGCCCTGAAATATGCCACCAGGCTGTCAAATCAAACCACCCTATTTTCTTTGGAAATATCAGTCTTGCAAAGAATTATCCTTCTGAAAAATAAAAACAAGCCAAGCCAACAAAATTAAAAGTAAGGAATGCCCTGATTTTTTACACTTTCCTCGTAGCATATAAAACACCAATGGAATTTAAATTTCAGTATCCTTTCAATGCTTTTATGTATGAAAGCAGAGAAATATTCAACTAAACACAAACATATAAATTACATAAATATTCCCTTTATCATTTAGTTGTCTTTGGAAGTACAGAAATCCCTAGTCTGGCAAATATGAGACTGATACTCAGCATTCATGTAATTCAAACATCACCAGATCACATGAGAATGGCAATTTACCTACACCAGGTTATCCTTGTTTATGTAACTTTGTAACTCATCTTTCATGCTATGGATGGACTACGTCTCCTACTTATCCTTCACATACTTATCAATCAGATTTTTTTATATAAATTGGTGAGTTTTCTCTATTTGGGAAAAAAAGAAGACTTCAACAAAGACACAAATCTATCAAGCAAAATTTGAGTTCTATCCCATAGACGTATATTTCCCACCTGACACTGTCTTTTTGTCTTCATCTCAGGATACATTGCAGCTGCAATACAGAATAGGTAAAATGCAGCAACAAGCTTTGTTTTCATTAAAGTTCTGCAGCTTGTGAGAGGGGGCATTCATTTCAAACAGAGAAGGAAGCATTTCTCAGCAACTAATAATGGTAGCTCATAAGTCTGATTATGTCAGTTCTGGCTCCTAGAAAAGACCAACCGATATAATTGATCTTGTAACATTTAAAGGCTCTTCACTTCAAGCATATTTTATTGCTGCCTGGCTACAATTATGTTGACCAGAAGTGAGGCCAGCTCTGGGGTTCAGAACTCAGAGGAAAATCAGTTCAGCATGTAACCACTTCACTCCTAATGGCAGAAGTTGCATGGGAAATTAATTTTCAGGATCACATTAAGTCAGACTGCAGAACTATTGTGGGATTCACTTGGATAAAATTGCTCTAGCTGCTGGAAAGATGAGTGTCAGTAATGATATTTATTAAACAAAATGAATAACGTTTGGAAGCCATGGAAACCAGAGAACTAAAATTGGGTATATGCACTAAGTGCAAGAGGTCACCAAGAGCTTTTAAGACAATCAAAGGACTTCAAGTACAAGTGTAGATTAGATAAATTCCTAAACATTTTTATCTGCCCTCTATCTCATAGAGGATAACAAAGTAAAATTAACAGAAAATACCAGAATGTATAATCAAGAAAATGAATGTCCAGTCCTGCTATAGAAGAATATTTTCATCATTTGAATATCAGCCTCAGTTAAGCTTCCATTCTTCTTTATGATTCAAAGACCAATTCTTTACCTAGATACACTGCAAAACCAAGAAAAAAAAAAAGTGAAAAAAGACAGGGGGAAGGGAGGAGGAAAATATCCTGGCTAGAATTAAAATTTGTGAACAATGCATAGAAAGCTGTAAAGATGTAGTCCCATAAAGGTGTTAAGCATGTAAGTAAAACAGAATATATTTGACAGAAATTAAATTAGAAAAGGTAATGGATTGAAAAACATTTAAAGACACATGGCTATGAATGACAGGAGGGTTTATTTTGTTTTTCTCTGGAAGACTACTGTATTCTAAATCTTCCAAAATATCACATCCATGTTTACCTTTATAACTAGCTCAGTTGACTAGTCGAACTATTTACCCTGTGCAAAGTTCAGATTTTAAGACTACAAATGAGAGAGGTAGAAGACAGAAGAGATATTAAAATGCCCAATAGTTTTGTTTTCTGAAAGGTCAAGAGAGACCACTGCTTTTGAAATGCAACCAAATTTTTTTATTTCGAATTTTGCTTAAGCAATTCTTAATAAAAGAAAAAAAATCTAGATCACTATAGTTACCATAAAAATTCTATAATATACTTCCTCTCTTGTACAATGCAAAAGAAATAAATGAAAAATGCATTCACACGGCTTCTTTTTTTTTTTTTTTTT
>VZRX01012169.1:0-25469 GCA_013398075.1 Notiomystis cincta
AAAAAAAAAGCCATAATCTAAATATTAAGTGCACATTAAACTTCTGGGCTAATAGACTGACTTGTGAAAAGTCTTAATATGAATTGGAGGAGTTAAGAGTAAATTCATACCACAGTAAAGATGTATTATGATCACTAGGAGTAAACTTAAAAACAATTAAACATTCAGCATAATTACAGTGTTTAATTGAATTGTATCTCTAGCTTTCTACTTAACTCCTATTCTACCCACTAAACAGACATCATATTTTAATGAAATTTAAATATATTAGAAGATTCATCACAGTAGGCCCAATTTTCTGTTGAGTCAAGAATGTTTGAACTTGACTTTTCTCTTTGGCTGTTCAAATATCAGAATGATGGACACAGAAATATTATTGTCAGAATACGTTGAGTTCCTGTCTGGGATCAGGTGGATTACAACATGGGACTGTGTTTGGTCTGTACACACAAACCCCCTTCCATTATGATTGTTTCATCTCTGCTGCTACTCACTATTTTGAAGAGACAATCAGACATTTTTAATCATGCAGACATTTAAACTGTTTGCTCCTGTAATCTTTATAAAGTTTTTCGGTTTTTCAGATTTTTTTTTATTCCTAAAATAATCGCCAAAATTATACATCTGTTGAGACAAGATTTACCTATATGTTAAAACAAGCAAGATAAAAGACTCAGAAAAAGCTCCCAACACTGCTAAGAGTTCAGATATTACAGTCTTGAGAGATGAGCCTGACTGTCAGAATGATCCAGTCAACGAGACTGATGACTAAATTTCTAACTCTAGTCACTAAATCTAGTAGAGGATCAAGCTGTCAGTAGATATTATGTTGGGTCCTTGGATGCAAGTCCTAGACTGTATTTTTGTCTATTCATTCTGCATTAAGGAAAGACTGAAATTAAATTAATAAAATCTCTGTAGGGCAAGAGCTTTGCTTTGATTTCTCTCTGCAAGTGAACTGCTTTGTGCTGTATGTAGTACCTTTGAAAGAAAGGCAGTAAATGATCAGTCACAGCAAGCACATTGCCAACTTTAAGTGGTGTAAATCTCAATCAAATAGGGCTTATTAGTGATCAAAATGTATTTTAGTCAGCTTTTTATTAAACATTTAGGAAATATACAAACTAATATAGAAGGGAAGATTTAGTAAAGGAGGTGCTTCATACTGATAGATGCATTATGAGGATATGCTTCCACATCTTCAACCAAACCTAAGCAGAGTCCTGCTTCAACACTTATATTTGTTCCAGTCACAGTGAATACATTTGTCCCTTCCTTATGCCAGCATTTCTGCACATGTGTAGCAGTTTAGTTCAGAGACAGCTGAGTTGCCTGAAAACAGTCCTATAAGGAAAGGGAATAGTTTTCAGCCAGAAGAGCTGAACAAAATATTCCTCTGAATGTTTATATGAGTGTCACAGCTAGCACTAATAACCCAACTATGCAGCCCTCAGCTGCAAAGGGTCGAACAGCTAGAGCATATAATTGTGTCTGAGCTGGTAAAGACAGACTTTGTTTTTTTCCCTGTCTTGAGTTAAATAGTTATAAATTGGCCACTCAAGCCCAAGGATTGATATCTAGTATTAAAAAAGAGACAATTCCATCTTCACAGGTATTGAAACATGCATACTTCACTGAAAAATAGCGACCATTTTATATCTTCCAGTAAAACAGAATCAAGTTCAGTAGGATTTAAACTGTCCAGACCTTATGAAGTATTTAAAAAATAATATATAAAAAATCTAGATGCTAAAATACAAGAGTTCTCACTTGAGATGTAACCTCAGAAACAAGGATTGCAGAAAGACAAAAATCCTGCCATGATAACATCAAATATACAAAAGCTGTCTGACAGACAGAAGAACTGGGGACTTTTGACAATTCTGTCTTAATACTACTTTGCTTTTATTTCTTCAACTGTAACTTTTATTAAAACAAGTAACTAACATCATGATTTGTGTTGCCTGTTGTGAATTGACACTTATTTTTACTAAATTCTAAGCTGTCTTGAGCTCAGGATGACTTTGTAAATGTCAACAAGGTTTTCCTAACTAAAGACACTAAAAAATGCACACAGTGAGAAATTTGGTACATCAGCCAATGACAGCTGTCAAAAGAGGGAATAAAGTGTTTCCCAGACAGAGACTGTCTGGACCAAGTGAAGGGCTGCAGTGACAGAAGTCAGAAAATTAAAATCTCTGTTATAGTAATCAGAAGTGACCAGGATGAATTACTGCGTGCAACAAGAGAAACAGAAATGTAGTAAACTCAGAGAGTTCTCTGATATTCTTGCAAAACTTGGCTAATTTATTGTGTATCTTTTCTTTAATCAGGGGCTGTATTGCATAACCATCCACAAAAATTTTCTGGAATGTGTGAGTTTAAGTAGTATATATCTGATCATGATTGATTGCACTATATATATATTAGCTTATGGGCTAGGGCTGTGTATTAGCTTATGGCTTTAGAGAATTGTTTGAATATTAATGAAATAAATCCAACATGAATTATCAGCTTTTCAGAAATGCATAGTGGCCATTTAAAAAAATAATTTATCTTTTTCCTATGTAGTATACAATTTGTTAATCACGACCTGTTTTTAAAGTTCTTAATGGAATAACTACAGTCAGTCTTGAATTATAATTTTATTGTGTTTCTGTGCTGAAAATAGTGTGCCATAGCTGCTGGAATTTACTCATTTTAACCCATCAACTGTAAAACTTATTTGATTATAAAACATTAATTATATAAGAAACAAACCCTGGTTGTTAATTTAAACGAGAGATGATTTATGAGATTGTGCCAGCCCAGTCTTGTATACCTTGATCTAATTTAAATTACTGAAGAGAAGCTCAAGGTTGGTAATAAAAAATTGCAAACTGAAAATCCTAAATCTTCCTTTTGGGCAATATCTTTTTTCTCTCCTTACTCTGTTTATTCTGAGAAGAAAAACAAACCAACCCATTAACACGGATTAACTAAAGAATTATGTGGGGAAATTAATTTATTTTGGTATACATTTCAAAATTTTCCCATTTTCTTCAGCTGAATGTATTCTGGCAGCAAACACAAATAAAAGGATGGTGCTGTTTACTACCATTTGTATAAAGTTACGCCTGGGCTGGTTTAAGTCAGCTTAATGGTCCTTAATATCCTTACATAATCCTAAGATTTGTGAGATCTAAAATGTAAGAAGGCTACACCAGAGATAGGGAAGTATCTACTTCTGTCTCCACAAGGAATTTCCAATTAAGAATATTTAGCAATTCATTCAATAGTGTCTTCTTAGCACTCCAAGTCAGAAGTAAAAAGAGGAAAATCACTTATAGCTAACTATGAAGTCTAAAGATGTCCTTTTTTGATATGGAAGCAAGAAGTCCACTAAGCTTTACTGGTATCTTTTATTAAGTATGGTGGGCTAAATCAGTTCAATTTCATGGTATTGAAACCCTCATCCTAGCTCCCTGAGTCTGGAGTCCTGGCCCTGCAGAAGTCTCATGTTATTAACATCCTTTAGAAGCAATGATTTACCATTTCTAGGAAAAAGAAATAAAAAATTAAAACTACAAAAGAAAGAAATAAACATACAAAAAACCACAGAAAATTCAAATCAAACCAAAATAACACAAAAAATCCCAACAAAAAAAAAAGACTGAACAAAATCCACCAAAAATTAAAGTGCAGTTGTTTAGGCTGCAAAGTAGTAATCTAATAAACATTCATATTTAATCCCACTGACTTTAATGATATGAAGAATATTGAGTTGGAATTCTTTTTGTTGCTGTCAGTGTTTTTAAGGAGTAGACCTATAGCTGAAGGTCTTCGAAGGAGCAGAGGTACATCTTGTTTGTGACAGAGCTGTCTCTTTGAAGAGCTGCAAAGGAAATGCACTGGGGAAGGCAACTTGTAGCTGAATGGGAGAAGTATGAGGAAAAGTTTAGAGGTAAGTGGAGCAGGTATGAAAATTATGTGGCACTTGCAGAGAGGGGTCAGAATTCTCTGCACATCTGAGTATCACATAACCAAGTGAGATGTCAATGCTTGTCTCACACATCTCCTCTGCATTATCCTAGGGGTAAACTCTGTGGTGCACACAAACAATTGCTGTGTACAGCTCCATCACCACATGTTACTGAGGGGGAAAACTCTACTCCCAGGTGATCTTAGCTGGCACGTTTTGAATTCCAGAAGAATACTGCCAGCCTATCAAAGGGAAAATTTTTGTTCTTGCACATTTTAAACACCTTTTAAAGTCTTTAAATTGGAGTGAAGGGGCTTGGGGGGTAGTAACAAAGCTAATCTATGCATTTATACTCTTGTTCTGTGTTTCAAAGGTAATTGTAATAAATTGCTTCAAGCAAACATTACGGGTTTTCTGCTGAAAGAAGTCAAATGAAATGACCTTTTTTTCATCTGCTATTCTTTTCAGCTTTTGAAGTTACTTCTTTTTGAAGAGATGATCCATTTATCAGTCATATCTGTGAGAAAGTCATAAATTTATCTAATAAAACTTCCAGTAATTTGCTTTGAGGTGTACTATGCAGACTGCAGTCACATTTTGTTGTTGTTAAATAAATTAATGAACACCTTAAAAAATGAAAAGTTTAGAAAAGTTATCATAAAAATTAGTGACTCTCTATAGCCAAAAGCAGTTGTTAAGAGAGAACATATTTTAATTTTTTTTTTTTTTNATCTGTGAGAAAGTCATAAATTTATCTAATAAAACTTCCAGTAATTTGCTTTGAGGTGTACTATGCAGACTGCAGTCACATTTTGTTGTTGTTAAATAAATTAATGAACACCTTAAAAAATGAAAAGTTTAGAAAAGTTATCGCTTTGGTTATTGATCTTTGTAGATTGACTCTAATTTATATGAAATGTTTGGGGCACCAAAAGGTGGCAATAAAAATCATTAAAAAGAATTGCTAGGCAGGCAAAATCCAGAGTGAAGATACAGAAAAGCTGATGGTAACTGCTGCAGCAAGATTATTACCTAAAGGTTTCTCTAGCAATAGGAGCCATATACATGTGAGCATATCATATCAATAATGGAGCTCATAAAGTCCATCTATTTTTAAATATATACATAATAAGAATTAATGCAACCCACAAGTATGAATTATATGCTCTTCTTCCTTCAGAAGAACTGTTGCTTAATATCTAATTCAAAATTAATAATGCAGCAGGGATGGATTCATTATCTCTGGTGTCAAAATCATTCGTAATAAGTAAGATAAGGAGAGAGAAAAAGCATGAATAAAAAAGAAGAGTTTCAGTGACCAAATTACTCCTGTCCTCATCAATCCCAGAGAATAAAATTTTTATCCACTGCAGTAACTGATTGGTAAGGTAACATAGGGATAATATGTGGAAAAGTTCCTAAATCTGCATCACCACTGTATGTTTAAAGTAGATGAAGAGTGAAGGGAGAAATAATGTGTAAGATTAAATAAAGCAAACTCTAATATACTTTTTTCCCATTAGCATTAGAAACATGGTAGAAAAATTTTATTCTTCGCTTACTCACTTCATCATAGAATCATAGAATAATTTGGGCTGAAAGGGACAAGTTCACATTGCTGTGCCATGTCAACCCCCAAGACTTTCCCTCAGGGCTGCTCTCAATCTATTCTCTGCCCTGCTTGTGTTTGTGCTTGGGGTTGCCCTGACCCAGCTGCAGGACCTTGCAGTTGGCCTTGAGGAACGTCAGGAGGTTTGCCCAGACCCACCCAGGTGTGTGCCAAGCCTGTCAAGGCCCCTTTGGATGTCCTCCTTTCCCTTCAGTGTGTGGACTGCACCACAGAGTTTGGTGCTGGCAAACTTGCCGAGGGTCCCACAGCCCACGTTGCTGACAAAGATCTTAAGCAGCACCAGTCCCAACAGCAACCCCCAAGGAATATCAACGTCACTCTTCACTAGTCTCCACTGACCATCCAGCCAGTTCCTTCTCTCCCAAATCATCCATCCATAGACTCTGTGTCACTCCAGTCTAAGGACAAGGATGGCATGCAGAATTGCACAGGTCCAGGTAGACGACATCAGCTGCTCTTCCCTTATCCACCAGTGGTGTAACCCCACTGGTGAAGGCCACAACCTGTGAGGCACGACTTGACCTTACCTTCTTCTGACTATCACCAATCACTTCCTTATTTTCCGTGTCTCTGAGCACAGTTTCCAGGAGGATTTACACCATCATCTGGGTGGCCACTGGGGTGAAACTGGCTGGCCTCTAGTTCCCCAAAACTTTCTTTTTTCAATTTTTAAATATCAAATTAACTGTTCCAATTCAGTATCTATCCTTCCTTTAAAAAAATTACTCTGAAAGCAAAAGAAAATATATTTTGCAATCACTATAACAAAGATCAATATCAGGATGTTGATCTAAAGAAAAATTGTTATTAACTTTTAGATGGCTGACATAGGCATCTATTTGATTTTGAAATGATTTCTGAATAGACTTTGATACTAGCAGTAAATATGTGAAGACTTTTAAATTTACAATCAACATTAAATTTGGAAATGTGTTAAAGGCAAGTAAAAATTACCCTGTTTCTGTGCATAAAAAGAATACAGTTAATTGTTAGTATTATTTCTTTTATTATCATACTTTATTTGTATCACAATAGAATTTGGAGAGTTCATGCAATTATTTTGGCAGAATGTAGCACAAACCTGAATGAGATCAATTTTCCTGTTTGATAAATACCTGTAAATTAAAATGGAAAAATCCTTACTGCCATCTGTATCAAACCGAGGTATTTCAAAGATACTTAGAGTCTTTTCAATGGAGACAGAGACACAGGAATGGTCAAACACTAGGGATCTCACTCAAGATGTTATAATTTACTTTTGATTTTATGTTTAGTCTTATTTAGACCTCTGTTATTATTTCAACAGTCTGTGTCCTTCACACATATCTTAGCCCTGGGTCCATGAACTCTTGGGTTAGAATCCTCTCTGATCTTTAACAAAAATTATGTCCTTATGGAACCAATACTCATTTTCTTTGGAACTGGTGAGGCTAATTAGTTTTAGGCTACGACATAAAGATCATGGAAATCAGCAGCACTGTCAGCCATAGAAACCCTACATGTTGGCCCAATCTACTTCTGACTGCCTCCTGCCTCTTGGGTAGCTGAACTTGTTGGGTCTTGTTTTGGTTTGTTGTTTAATGGACAGATGTTTTCAGTTTTTTGGCTAATAATTCATTCATGTGTAAGAATCCAGGTATGCCTAAGACAGGTGGGTGCTGTAAAAACCATAGCAAAGCATGAAATATAGCTTTAATTGAATATTGTCTATACGTATTTCTTATGTCTCAAAGTGTTGGAGGGGTCAGGTGCATCTAAAAATAATTGCTCAGAGTGGCAGTAAAACCTCAGTGCAGATCTGGGGGCTGGCATGATGGGTGTACATGTAAATAATAACTATTATTTGAGACAAATTACACAGAGGATGTCTAGGAAAATATCTTTCTAAATATTAGAAACTGAAGCAGTTTACTACCTTTGAAATGCAAAGGTGAAAAAAGAAAATGAGAAAAACCTGCAGCATGAAAATCTGAAACAAGATCGATCATTACTTTTGTCTTACTCTTTTGACTCTGAAAGAAACTCACCAAAGAGCACTCATCTTTTTTTGGCTGAGATGAACTGGGCAATCCAGGTCACAGGACACCTTTAACTGCTTTATCTTTTCTTTCAGTGGCAGTAACTAGCTACCTTGCTTGCAATCTTGGCAGTGCTATCACAGATTTGTAGACTTCACTGACATCCAGGACCACTTCCAGATCACCCCTTCTCACTGGAGACACAGATGACAGGATGGATTTGAAGTTTATAAGACTGTCAGTCCAGCATGTGTTAAAGTTTTTCAATGAGGTAGCAAAAAATAAAACCAAGAACGGGTAAACTACAGCACAAAAGAGGAAATAATGTGTTTTGATTATTTTCAAGCTCTACAGTGTTTTTTTAATATCAGTAAATGTTAGTTACTCTTACTATATTATTGGCTGACAAAACATCTCTCATTCAAAACTCATGCTTTAAAAGCTGTAAAACTTTGAAAAATATCTGATGTAGGTACAGGTAATAAAATTCTGCCCTCAAACTTAACTCTACATATTTGTTTTGCCATCTTTTCAAGACTTTTCCTCTCATCTCCTGTTTTCTCCACTGCCCCAAAAGTACTGTAAGAAAAATGTCTCATTGAAATAGAACTCTTAAAATAAGCTTTCATGGTACACTTACTAAATATGAGAGAACCAATCATTAGAAAATCTCTCCACCTATATATCAATGCCTATATGTCAATATATCAAAGACGTGATTATTGTTTACCTCATTGCACATCATTTGTTAAAAGGTCTGTGTAATTTGAACATTTAAGTTTGTTTACACCATTTAAACATTTGAATGTGCAATGGTTGGCACAAGTACACATAAATAGAATATATGAGGCAGAAACATGTAAAATAATAACATATCACATTTTTTCCTGCATATTATTTGTTCTTAGCTACAGATCTGTGTGCTTTACAAAGAAGACAATGTTTTACCTGAAGGACTTTGGCATGTGTAAATCAAACATTGAAAGGCATAACTTCTAGGTACCTCACCTCTGGAGCAGCAAGCAGAACCATTTGTGAGATACAGAAAATGCTAATATTAGCACACTTGTGTTGATTGATACAGTATGCTGAGACAATAACCTCATTTTGAGGTTTAAATGCCTTTTGCCACTTAGGAAGTCCAGACAGTAAAGTCCTCAAATAGAAAGGAAATAATTTGGCATCCTGGTGAATTAAAGAATCATAATATGAAGTACTGTGCTCCAGATTATGTCACTGACTTCTGCTGTGACATCTCCATGAAACACTACTTTGCCACCAGTAAGTTTATGTAAAAATAGATGGCTTCTCCAGACTTCTGTGTTCAAGTTAGGATTGTGAACTTTAATAAAAATAACATTTATAGTCAGAACATGAGTTAAATTTTCTCATCTAAAATTTGATTAAACATTTTTAGAGTTTTAGGTTCAGCCTGGATTTGTAATTAAAAGTAAATATTCAAGTGAGAAAATTAAGTAAAAATTATCTTTATGCTTTGGTTTCAAATCATTAAATTATAGAGTAGAGCAACATCCTTTCCATCTCCACCCCACCACCCACTTCTGCTTTGAATACTTCATCAAGTTCAATGGATAATTCTCTTGTAAATAATTTCTTAGATTTCAGGCTCTTCCAACTAGGAAAATTCTTTGCCTGGATTGTTTCATAAAGAAGAAATGTAGTATTTCTGTAATTGACTAGCATCTTAAAAACAGAGCACTTTGCAGAACAAAAGAGACCAACAGATGGAACACTATATTTAGAAGTTATTTTTCAGCCTTCAAAACTTTTATACAAGGCACTTGAAATTATTATTATTAAGATGTTGTGACTGTGAAAGGTAAAATTTCTTATTACAAGGTATCTTTATAAAAACAATTGAAACAGCATGACATTCTTCTATGTGGTGATTTCTGTCTCAGAAGTCAGTGATTGCTATGTTATATACAGTAGGTTAATACAAAATTGACTATAAAATATTTCAGTGAGAAATTTTGGGTTTTATGTTGTAGAAGAAATTAGCAAGAATTAAAAAATACAGTTAATGAGGGTTATCTGTGATGTCAGAAAATTTTACATATTTAATTGATATATTTTTGCACTGTAGAATGAAAATTCCTGATGTTCAATCTACTAATAGTTTAGGGCCCTTATGATAAGTGGCTGAAGCAACTTGCTAACATTTGCTTTGCACAATGCACAAATTCCAATGTCACAAATGCCCAGTCACCATCACTTCACCTCTTTGTGTGATGTGTTTCTCCTGAGTCCGTGCAACTGAAACTATTCTACTCATATAGCAAGTAAAGGGTGCTGAATTTTGATTTTCAGTGGTAGAGTGTTAAATAATCTGAAAGATATTTTTAACTTTTTTGCTGTCTTCCTTGTTCTCAACAAAATTCGTGTAAAACATCTGCAAAATGGACAAAAATATTTGTATGCAAATATCCTTTTTTTAATCTGTAAACTTACTTTTCCCAAAGAATTGATCTAGTTAAAAGCTTCATTAAGATAACACACAATTTGAGATGGAAGAGTTGTGCACTTTTGATAGAAAATACTTTCACCCAGTTATGCCACTTGACCAGAAGTGGCTGCTATTCCTTATTCTTGTAAAAGTTCATTTACTGGTACTTTTACTGACAGCACAAAACCAGAAATCCAAAAGATGTTGTTTAGAGATTTCCCTTCATCTATCTATCCAAATAAAGGTATTTTAGCTTTTTAGCTCCCTGAAGTAAAGATAACAACTGTTCCAATAAAGTTTTGAGAATATTTTTACTAAACATGACAATAGCTCAGTGTACACAGGCAGTTTTTATATTCTGAGTTGTCACCTTTATTAAGAAATTGAAAAAATAACTTTCAATGTGTTTGATTTTGTTCTCAGCACAAAAGTGTGTATTTAGGTACATGTATATTGCTTCCTGCTGGGTGTGGGACCAGTCCTGGCTGCCAGTCTGGGGAATCCCACTGTCCCCAGGGACACTCCCTGTTGCACTACAATTTAGATCTTGCTAAATTATCTCTCAGCAAAGCTTAGCTCAGCTTTTTTATTTTTGAATTGGATAAGAGAATTTGTTGGGGTTTTTTGTTTTGGTTTTTGTTTTGTTTTGTTTTGTTTTCTGGTTTTGTTTTTTTTTAAGGATTCACTCCTCCAGAAGGGTAAAATTTCAAACTGAATTGGGAAATTCCACTGGGAAATAGAACAGAAAGGGACCTGTGAGGTTAGAGAAGGCTCACTAGTCTTTTCCTTAAAAACGCTGAGTGCTTGGAGATAAGTAACACAGGTGATGTATCAAATAAAATGTAGCAAATTTTAATATATCTCAGTAGTTCTTTTTTGACCTATCAAGATTTTTGGCAAATTCTTTTTAGATTTTGGGACCTATTTACTGTTTAAGCCTTTCTATTTTAGCTCCATAATGTGTTTTGCCTTGGTCACATGCTGAAAAGATTTCATGCTGCTTTTCATCACCTTTTTCTGTCCCATTTAAGCAATCCTCACTTCACACTTCTATCTAGAGAGACAGAGCTGAATGCACATAAAAATGCTATTCTTCAGTTTCATTTCCTTTTCCCACATTTTTCAGTATGCTTAAAAGAGGATTAGTAAATCCCTGGCTACTTAGAATTTCTCAGATGTCACTGTGCTTTATACCATTTCTTTTCAGTTCAGCCATCTGACAAAGAGAAAAGAGCACAAATTTTTCTGAAAAAATAATTGAGTTTTTCTGGTCATGTTTAGGATGAGCCATATTTCCATGTTGTATTTTTAAAATCAGATCTTGAGTTAACTAAAATGGGAGTAAAATGATTTACAGAAATTTAAGAGCTGAGTCATAGAGTTACTTTTTCACATGCTCTATGAATCTATATTTAAATCTTAATTTGAAAAACCTACTAAGTGGTATATATTTAGTGGAGTTGATAGTTCTTAATAACAAAACAACACACTCTGACCCTAAGTGCTTAGAATAGGAAATCTTCATGTGGTTATCTAATTTGTATCACATTTACTTTTATTTACCTTTAATTCATGGATAGAAGATTATCCTTATTTATTTTTCTTTTTAAGTCTATGTCCTTAATTGAACAGAAAGTAGTCAGCCAAAAATTCCCCAAATCTGTGAAAATTCCATCTCGGGATCTGCATCACTAATGCTGCAATAGTGGTGATACATATGCTGTGGATTGGAATAGGCTCTAAAATGAGCGTTTATGAAACACTACACCAATAAGTAAAGGTCCATGAAGGAGGTTTTTACCTGTGCACATGTAATTTTTGGTGTTCTGGATGTAACAGTGTAATTTCTGTTGATATGAACCACCTTATAACACTAATGAATATACAACTTAATTGATTTCTCATATTGCTTATAGCTACAATATTTAAAAGGCTGATTTTCAAGAGAACACTTATTTATTTAATAAATCTATTTAAGAGTACTAAAATAATTCAAAGAGTTGAGATTAGATCAGTTGAATAGCCCATGATGCTAAAGCCCAGGCTGTGGATTCAATCCCTGTGCAGGCCAGTCACTTAAGAGCTGGAGTCAGCAGTCCTTGTGAGTCCCTTCCAGCTCAGAATATTCTGTGATTCTTTGACTCAGTCACATGCATTATGTCTTTACTGGATAACTCCATTGATTTAAAATACTAACTTTAGGGAAGAATCCGACCTGTGGACAGATCAGCCTAAAAGTTATGTCATATACAAGTGCTTACCTTGCTTGAAGGCTATAGGTCTCCTCTTGAAATAGTACATATAATTGGACAAAAGATATGTTTACTAAAAATATTACCCAAACCTGGGCTTTGCTTAGTATGGCTGTTTCTTAAAATAAGGGCAAATAAGGAGAATGGTTTTATTTCTTCCTACTTCCAGAATATCCCTTAGCAACTGGGTCATGGTTTTAAAGTATTTCAACAATAATACCTATCTGAATGCTCAAGTACAATTAAATGGAAAGAAAGATTTAAATTCCAGTGTGTGAGTAAGAAAGAGTAACTTTTCATAGAGATAATACAGCTAATCCCTTAGTAAAGTCACTTTAATTCAGCTCAGTCAACTGATACAGGTGAATGAAAACAACTTGAAGCAAATCTCAAAGCAAACCATGAGTCAAGCATATCAACATTTGATACTTTTGTTTTTCCTTTTTGTTTTAGAAAGGACCAATCTAAGAAAGAGAAAATTTTGTAGCAATATGGAATTCAAACTATTCAATTAATTAAAACTGGAGATATATTGAAAAGGAACCTCAATTAAAATTTGCTTCTAAGCTTAGTGGTATAGCTATTCATATTTTATCTTCCTTGATTTAAAATTTTTAAAAAATGAGATATTTCAAAATATTTCTATTCTGGTTCTCAGACAAGAATTTCTCATCTTCTCAAGAACAGATATAACAGGAAAGTTGAAAGACTCAAAAAATATATTAAACATCTCTATTTAATGCTTATAATGTTCTTGATAAGCTGATTGATAGTTCAGAGCACAGACTATAATCATAACATTATACAGTAGGCAGGATTATTCTCACAGCTGGAGTATCAACGCTGATTTGTGCAGAGTAAGAAAAAAAGAAAGAGGAGAGATTAAAAAGTAAGACTAAATAACAAAAGGAACTAAATGTCATTGTGCTAACATCTAATCTTGATGGAGGGCAGTAAGTGATGCAGTTGGTAGGTGGTGCAGTTGGTAGGACATATTTGTGGTTATTCCAAGATGCTGCAAGTCAGCTGATTCAGATTCTCCACCACCACATTACCAAGATGTGAGCATAAAAAAGATGTGATTTGATGTCTTTAGGATGGATTTATCCTGCTTAGCTCTCCTTTATTTACAGTGTTCTGATGAGGTTTGTTTCCATAGCAATTCAGTAATTCTTAGTAATATTGACTTACATCTTCATCTACTTATGAAGTTTGCAGCCAATATTAAATCCATTTCCCTGAACAAGGGAAGATGTACAAAAATGTTAAAGGGCTCATATATGATCTTCCACTCTTAAAATCCTAAATAAGAAACAAAATTTGAAAGTGGAAAAAAAAATATGTTACTACAGTGCACTAAAACCAGAGGGTCAATACAGATTCAGTAGTTTATTACCTATTCACAGGAATTTGGAGAATCATGATGTAGATGGCTAAACACAATGAGCTTAGGTTGAAACCAGGGGACTTAGTAACCCATCTGTAGCATTGTGTTAAAGCAGCTGGATTTTCTCTAGAGTCAATTGGAGTCCAGAAATGGTTTATGCACAATCACACAGGTCCCAGGCACACAAACTCTACCCTGTGAAATTGGCTTTGCACAGTGTTAGCCTGGACACTTCTGAGCTCTGCTTCCTGGAGTGTGGACTACAAGTTTGTATTTACACAGCCTAGATCTTTGCACTACACACAGCGTTCTAATAACTCTGAAAACCATTGTTTAGGTAAATAAAACATTTTGATGTCTTAGGAAAATCTATTCACTCTAATTCCATGGATTACAGCAAAACCTCCTGTGCACTGATGACAGTTTATTGCACATAACTTTTTAACAATATCTTTCACAGCAAGAGAAAGGACATAAATAATGTTATTACTGTTACTAACTTTCACTTGTGCTATTTTTATTTACAATGTATCAGTTTACCATTGTCATGTGTGAGCCAAAGAATGGAGATGTCTGACAGAAAATTCAGCCTCTGCAATAGAGGTTGCCACAAGGGGCACATTGAAAGTAGCATTGATGAGTCAAAAAGTATAATAGGATAAGTGATAAAGCCAAGGTAACACAAGGCAATCAGGTTGTGTTTGGTCTAACAGAACAAAACACAAGGGGAAAGAGGATATGGTGAATGCAGAGACCAATAAAAAGGATATTTTACATGAAAATGTCCCAAGAGCTTACATTTACCAAAGCAAAAGTACAGTGTGATGTGCTGAGGTGTGAGACAGTGGGAATTTGAACAAGAGCTGATTTGTACACACAAACAGCATCAAGGAGATATGGATCTTTTTTCTCTGAAGCTATCCTTGCATGTCTGTATAAATATAAAATAAAAATTCAAACCTTTACCATTTGGTACATTGTTATATGCTCGTTGTGCTATGTTTAGCATAAACCTAGTCCTTAGCTTGTAAATAATAATTTTCATCTCAATGTAAGGTTTCTTAATGTGCTTTGTAGTGTTTTATTATGTAGGCTAAATTTGTGTTCCAGTTATGCCTGAATGCTGACATTATCCAAGTGACATCCAAAATAGCCAAAGGACACACTTTGTTAAGATTAGGAAGAAAGTTAATTTTGATTGCAAACTGTGGGCTCACAGATATCTAGACTTCTTGGCATTTATCTAATTCAGGATAAGAAGGCTTGAGAGTTACTGAATATCATTATCTTAAAAAAGAACCTGCTCAGGGAAAAAATGTCATAGATCATGTACAGGTTAAGAGGTAAAATAATTAGTGTAGGAGGAATCTGTTGCCATCAGAAACTGCAAAATTATATCTTTTAATCATGAAGAATTTTATTTCCACAGTGTTAGATTCCAAATTCTATCTAAAATTAGAAGGCTCTTTCAGGTGGGAAGTATTGTTAAAAAATACTTTAACTCACTAAACTCGAGCAGTTTGGTTTGTGTCTTGTTTACAGCAGATGTGTGGTGAAGGAGATCATGAACTGAAATTTTACCAGGCTAAAAAGTAACTTTTCAATTAGTCTGCAGCATTTTAAGTACCTGGTCCTGAAGAAATGGGCATTTTTACTCCTGCACTTTCTCATGATTGCAAGTCTAACCTTACTTTTTTTTTTTAAATTGCTTTTGCCCTCAGATGACTGTTAATAGAAATAATTTTTGCCCAGGTTATCACCATCTGATGGAAGAAACTTTTCATATGAAAACTGCAGAATGTCTGGTGACAAGCTCTACTTGGGAACAAGCCACCTTGTTCTGAATAGATAAACTTTTGTTTAAATGAAATTATATGTGCATACACCTGTTAAAAGCACAAGAGACAAAATGCCCAGGGATTTGGATCATGCAAAATAGACACTTCTGTGAATATAGACTGATGAACAAATATAAATGCTGATATGCAATCAACTTAAGCAAAAGCTGCTTGTCTGTGATAGCCAACCAAGTGAATTGCCAGAAAGTACCAGGTGAGCTGGCAGCAAACTAATTTTTATTCAAAAAGACTTATTTGAGTACTTTTTGTAAACTGCATAATAGATATCTCAAGACACTACATATATCCCTTTGTGAAAAAAGTCACAGTAGCAAAAAAATGAGATGTGTTTCTATTCGAGAAATTGAATTTATAGCATGGAATAGGTACATAATGTTCTGATGTTCAATTCATTGAGCATTTCTGGGCTATCAGTTTCAGAAAACCCAACACCCTCATCTTTAAATAATAAGAAGTCTATTAATTCTGTGTTTATACATGTCTTTCTTAAGGATATTAACAGATGACAAATATCAGGCTCAATTACTCCATTTCTAAAATTTAGACTTGAGAGCACAACAAATATGTTACTGATATTGAAATACATAAAACAGTGTTTATAATATGTCACTCCTTCTAGTGACAGGTGTCTCTGTCCATGGCAGAGGGATTTGGAACTACATGACCTTTCAGGTCTTTTCCAACCCATCCCAAATTCTGATTCTGTGATCCTTTGATTTTCATGTCTTTATGCATGTGTATGTGTGCCTGTTTTTATATAACTTATCAGTATGATTCAAAAACTATTTATGAAATATTACAATCTGTATCCTCATTTTAAGAAAGAATAAATGAAGCATACAGGACTTAATTAGCTTTTTACCCACACTGTCAGATCAGGAAACATTATTTAACAAAAGTAGATATAATCCTTTTCTGAAAAATGAATTAAAAGAGAACAATTTCATTAATTCTAACATGAGTCTTCATTAATTTATATCAGTTGGTATGTTATTGTTTTCTTATTTACAGGAAGATGTTTCACATGAAATAGAATGTAACTCTGAGAAGCATAAAAATAAAGCAAATCTAGGTTCATAGTAAAGAGTATAGATCTGTTTCATGCTTATGACACAGACATGCTGAGCAACATTAGCATAGACTCTGCCAAAATATTTATGATACAGAGCTGTTGAGAAAAACTTTTTGAAAGAAAAAAAATGTTCCAAGAAAAATAAATATGGAAGAAGAATAGGAAGAAACATGAACACAACATATGGTTTTTATAAAAATAAGAAAGAAAAACAAAAAAAACATTAGCTCCTGTGCTTTAAACAGAGAGAAAAAAATCCTAAAATTACATTACTGGGTTCAAACAAAATTTTGAACTACTGTCTTTGGTCTTTATTTAAAATGGTTAGTGATTTGGCATCAGTTTTAACATCAGGAGTTTGAGGAAAGATTATAAACCTATGAAGATGAGTGACTGTCATATACAGAACTACCTAAATTTTTAGGGTCTTAGAATAGGAGAAATTGACTTAAATTATTCATATTTAAATAGTCTACAAAATCTTGTTTGGTAAGTGAGACAGAAAATATTAATCAAGTGAGCTTTGTAAGACATTAGAGAACCAAAACACTTTAAAATCAAATTGGGACCCTTTTTATTCCCTTTGAAATTTGCTTAGAGAGGGAGACTGGATATCTTGTAAAACTGTGCATTTTCTTAAAGCTTTCCTGTGTTGTAAACGATGACCTAAGGATAAACCTAAACTTTGTGGGAATTGTTGATGAAGCACTGCCATCTTTTGGTTGTACAAATACGGAATATGGAGGAAGGATTTAATTGTCACTGAAATAAGGACATAGGCTGAAATCATAAAATTATTACTTTATTCTAGCATTGGTGTACTTTGCTTTTCTGGATAATTGGCTGCAATTGTCCACTAATATTCTTCAGTATATTCTAATTTCACAATCCTATCAGTGAAAATAATACAGCAAAATGGCATAAAGATATTGTTGGCTTTAACAGAAAATCAACAGCCTAGGTTAAAAAGGTTTTCTGTACCTTTTTCTTAATTGCTCTTGTCTTTACTTTTTCCTAAAGTACATTAGCAAAGTAAATTTTATTACAAACTAGACAAATTTTGAAATTATGGAATATAATAAATACTAATGTAGGTGACAATTATTGTGCACAAGAATTATCTAAGAACTAGTTGGTGTCACTAAAGTCAGCTATGTTATATATTAGTAGCAACACAAATTGTTCTCCATTCCTGATACTCTAAGATTCAGTGCTATGGTAGCATTATGTTTCCTGAAAGAGGATTTTTGCCACTTACCTATTTAACAGTTTGCAGAGGACACACAATTCTAAGTAAACAGTATAGCAATAAAATAGAATGCTTTCCTGTGTGTGGAAGTATTTGACATATTTATCAATTTAGTAGAAATGTGAAAAAATGCAGTATATGCTTTGAATGTGTAAGCCCAGTATGAGATTCTGTTTTAAGATATATAATATTTTATATCCAATCTTATTGTCATATCAAGTTTTACCTCTTTTTAAATGCATATTAGTGTCATAAGCTAATATAAGCAGATTTCTAGAAGAATAAATAAGATTTTCGCATGAATATTAATATTTTACCCCTCGAAAATGATGTTTAAAAACTTACATCCTACTAAAGTATTGCTAAATTAACAATTAAAGGTCTAAAGCAATCAGCTGCTTCACCTTGAATGCAAATGGTTTAAAATTTCTGCTTGTAAGAAATCATATCTTTAAGCAGTGCTTTCAAGCTTGATTTGAACAGAAAGAGATGGGAATTCTGCCATATGCCTAAGACTTATGATGTGACATTTCTCCTGTTAACTCAAATATGGGCAAAAGTGTGAAGTGCAAAATATGCTTGCACTGCTAAGGACTGACCATCAGCACACTTGTCTGAAAATTCCGTTGACATGCAACATTCGGAAGGTCAGAGGCCTGTGATATGGAAATCAAATAATTATCTAATACTGAGTGAAAGATGAGAGGCTTTGAAGGTTTTTTTTAAATTTAGACAAGAAGCTTCTGCACATCTGCTGCCTGAGATAGTGATAAAAAAAGCCAATATCAACCTTTGGCAGGTTAGAGCACTTGTTACCTTATTTCAGATAAACTGGTACCACGGGCAGAGGAAGTTGCAGGTGAGACAACAGAAGCTGACAGAACAGCCTCAGGAAGTCTGTGTTCTGAGCAGACCAGGCATTTCTTGGCATGTCTCACTGTCCCTTCTGGTGGTGGAGCATATTTCTGGGTCATAACTCCATCCTCTCAGCTAGCTTGAGTAATCTCCTTCGTTGTTGCTCTGCTCGTATGGGCACCGTGGATTCCCGAGGAGCCAGGGAGCCGCTGCATCCCTGCCAGCTCTGCAGGAGAGCAGACCCTGCAGGAACCCTGGCTCAGAAGCAGCTCCCTCCGGGGAGTCCTCTGACACAGTACTTAGCACCTGCTACCAAGAGGCAGAGATGATTTCTTCTGCAAATCAGATTGAAACAAGTCCTGTCCCCCACCCCACTCGTAAGACTACAGTATTGGAAATCTTTGGATTAACAAAACTAGCTTTTCAGAATTTTGGTTAGATATAACCTGGAAAAGATTACATTTATAAAGGACACAGTCTCTCTAAAACAAACTAGATAGACCCTCTTCCATATTTCCTCTAGATGACAGGAAAGAATATGAGATGATAAGAATGTGTTTTCATTGCACAGAGGGGTAGGAAGGTTCAGGTCGCTAAAATTGTCATGCAGAAAAAATCTGAAAAATGTAGACTACATTTCAGGGGTTAAATAAAGGCTGAGCAATATCAAATATTCTGAATAAATGAATAACAGACAAGTCACTTTTCAGTTTCTAGATCTTATTCTGTCAGAGGAAGGAAATTATATTGTCTATATACACAGAGGATACTTTGCCATTAAATGTTGCATTTTGTAACACTGAGATTACTAAGATTTATCATTTGTTCTTTAAATTGTTCCACATTGTTATCTTTACATTTTCTTTTTTTCTTCTTTTACTGAAGGGATATAGATTATTTACCAGAGAACCAAGTTTTTATAAATGTTTGTGAGGATTTAGTGTGGAAAAAATGTTCAGGGGATATGAATACATGAGGAAATTACAAATGAGCAGTTTAATGAGGAAAAAAATAAAAGTGGGAACACCTGTGCACTTTCAGTACTTTGCAGGCTGATTTATTTCCTTCTCAATATGCACACATAATTCTCACTAACATAACTGGAGTAACACCCATATATTTAGTAAAAAAATAGCCATGAGATTTCTGTCACTTCCCTAGGTATCATCACCATTTCAGTCAGTTTCTGTATGACAGGGACATAATGAGACTGCTAATAAATCTTCTCTTTTTCGTGTATATCTGAGTTTATAAATGAGCAGTCACTTAGGAATACACTTCTAGGCCCTGGTTTCCAGTGAGGAGTTGGCCCAAGTTTCCACATACAAACACCTATGTGAATATTTGCAGATGCTAATATCTGCACACTGGTATTGAAATTGATTGGTTGTATGCATCAGGACATCACTCTTTTATCATGCAAGAAGTTTAGAACAGGAAAAATAATCTTAATTTTTATATAAGGTTTTAGAAGACATAACTGACAACAAAAGGAGATCACTCTTCTAAAGCCTCTAGCTCCCAGAGCCTGAGAATCCATATTTGCCAATTTTGAATGGTCTTTCCCTAAGCATTTTTTGTTGGCCACTTCACAGACAGGTTGCTGTGCCAGATAAATCTTTAGTTTGTCTCAGCATGATCATCTTTTATGTATGCATAGGAAGTTCTATGCAGTTACACTTGAAAGGACAGCAGAGAGCCAAGATCTTACAAATTTGATTCCTAAGTCTTAGGAGTTGGATTTAACTCTAGTGCATTGGTCTTCTTCAGTGAGAACATATTCTTTAATAAAACTGCTTGAAGTTTCCAATTATATGGATGAGCTACTTCTCAGTACAGAATGGCCAGCACACTCTTTTATAAAGGCATTGAAATTCTTATATGAAAGCAAAAACCTTATGAAACTGAATACTGGAACTGCCATGGCAATATTAAAGAGTGCACAAGGAAGCATGCAAATGTCAGTGGTTTTCTCACTACCATAAGGGAACGATTTTCTTCCCTTATTTTTCTCTCATGCATTTTTACATTTGCAGAGTATCTCCGAGAAATTTTTACTTAACTGTTATGTACCTTATTTTCCTCCTTCAAATCCTCATCCTAGACATGTTAAAGTCAAATAAAAGGCTTTCATTGGCCCCGGGTGGCTTGCAGATAGTTTAAAATGAAAAAAAAAAGTGACCTAACAGAAAAGTTAGTGCAAAATTTCAGACATGTTAAGCTTGCTCATTTAAAATATAGAGGTAATTTGATGACCTTTCCTAATGATTCTTAACTTGGGATGTTGGAAAAAGTTGTCATGTCAAAGTGATGCATTGGCATTTCAGAAAACCCCACAGATTGAGGACCAAATGATACGTAGTAAAAAAATTATTTGGCTACTATGAAAAGATAAAAATGCCACCAAAAAGCAAAGATAAAAGTCTCAGTTCTGCAAAATATGAGAGGATAAGTAAGCTCATAAATAAATAAGCAAAGTTTTTTGTGGAGTATGTTGTAAATTAGAGAAAAGAAGGCTTTTAAGAAAGTTAGACAGGAAATAAAAAAGATAGTAATATTAATAATAATACTGAAATGGGACTGTCTAAGTAAAAGAGTTTTAATATGCATATAGAAAATCATAGTATCTCTTTAAGAAAAAAATGGACATTAATTTTTGTAGATAAAATTAAAAGAAAATATGAGCAAGACTAATGTCCATAAATGAAACCTTGTTTCATAATTTGTGTCAGGAATATATAAATTGGAGAACTGTGGTCATATTGCTTTTCCAATGCATTTTGATTCTTAAAAGAATTTTTTCATTCTTTGATCAGGGGGTTCTGGGCTTAATCAATGTATCTGTAATTCTACTTTGAAAAATATCTGAGATGTTTCTATTTATTTAAAGAAATTATTTATCTATTTAAAGAAAAGTAGATAACCACCAACCTTACTTTTAAACAGACAGAATGAGACAACTTGTAAATACTCATCTTTCCCTGAAAAACTTTGTGGCAGAAGTAAAGCCCAGAAAGATAAACTTCAGACAGGATGCTCCAGAGACTGGAAAATGCACTTTCCAAGTTTTCAGTAATCCAGATGTCTGAGATGTTGTTCTATTGTAGTCAACCATTAAAAAAAAAAAATGTTTCCAAATATGTGAGAATGCAAAAAGAGGATTTAGATAAAACGGAGTTGTGTGCAGAATAATCTGGAGAAAGTTGGTCCTCCTTGTGCCTGGTATTTTAAATGAACTGTCACTTCAAGACCCTTTTATAAATTTTTCTAAGGTTACTTCTCAGAAGTAGAAGCAATTTCTAGAGGTTCTGTACTAGCCCTTTGCAACTGTAAATAATAAGCATTCAACCACTTTATTATGTTTGAAATATTCGACCCAATTCAGGAACTGCCTGTGTGTTGGGAATTGTATATAGCAGCTATGGGTTTTGTTTTGTTTTGTTTTCTTGCTCAGTAAAAGAAAACAGCTCATCAGCACTTAGGCACTTTTTGTTTATTGGAAATGTGACAGGTTTGGGAAGAAATAACTGAGTAAAATCAAGTTAACGGTGTTTTATGCCTCTAATACTTGCACTTTTGGAAGAACAGTTTTGCTGCTTCTTCACAAAAATTCTGTGAAAAGAATGTTCTGTATAATTACTGGCATTGATTACATATTCACACCTTTGAACACCTTAAGGGAAAATAAGTTGAAAGAAAAGCATTCTGAATTTGAAGTGGATATGTAGTCAAGAGTGAAAATAAAAGTGAAGCAGACATTTGCCTAGTAGGTAGTTTTCAGAAAAAAAAATCTACTTAGCCTTCTATGAAACAGATGGGATATTTGTCTCTCTCTGAAGTAGAAAATGCATCTTCTTTATTCATCCCTTCTTCTTCTAGGCTTGTAAAACATGCCTGTGTGATAGGGAAGCTGTGAAATAGAAGGTGAATAGGTTCAGAAATACAGAGTAAGAAATACACAGTCAAATTGGAATAGCCCTTTTGATTTCTGCACAGATTTATGCATTAAAAGTTGATGGGTGGCTTAAACTTTCACACTCCTCTCTGGTTGCCCGTGTCGTGCACCTTCTGTAATCTTACAAGTGCCATTACACAGCTACCTCTCTTGTGCATCTTGGGAAGAAAGTTGAGTTTTCAAAAGATCTCCCCTTGATTTAAACATCTATTTTCAAAAAGGCAGGAAATGACCAACCTCTCCACTGAATAAAGTATTCATGCTCAGAATGAATGACAAGCTGCTTTTACAACTCCCTGTGGGATTTACAGCCTCGCTGTTGGAAAAGTGATTCTCCACAGTGAGACATCAGAGATCTCTTGTGTGTGAGTATTCCAGGGGAGTACTCATGGCGTGAAGGATTCAGACCTTACCACTTCACACAACACCAGAGCAAATTAAACAAGGTGTTTTAACTTCTGCTTTCAAATGAAGATTGACGTTCTTTCTGGAAGTTGTGCTTTACTGAAACACATATTCTTGAAATCAGTTTGGGGATAACAGATTAAACATAAAAGCCTACAGTATGCAGGAAATAAGTGGTTTTATTTATACATATATATACACTGACCAGAGGATTTCTGACATCTGTGAACCTTTCAATCTGCTTAAGTGCATAAATCATAAACTGTCAAATTAACATTTGCCAAACAGTTTTAAAAATTCTGTGTTTTTAACTTTTTATGATAAATTTTGATGCTATTGCTATATACATATCTCTCTACTAATATATTTATTAAAATGATTGAGGCATTATCTGATCTGTAAGATTCTAGAACTGTGAAGGCTATTGTGAAATTACTGTATCTAAATCTAGGATCTTCTTTCTGAAACAAGATACAACCACCCTCACAATCTGTGAGGCAGACTGCGGGCAAGAAAAGATTTTGAACTCTGCCCTCATCTTTGGAGTAAATTTGTCCTAGGAAGGCATCTAATCTTTTGAAATATTTTGGTATCTTTCAGAACAGACTTTATTTTTCAGCTCGTGAGGGTATTTTTTACATAGGGAAAAAATGTTGGTACTTTATAGTCTTTGTAAACAGCCACACATTATTTTATTAAAACTGCATTACACCATAGCTACAATGTTGTTATTGTGGCACAACAGAATTGTGTCACAATCAGATACTAATTAGAAGAAACTAATTGTATTACACAGATACACCAAAACCAAGAACAAGCAAACCAAATCAGAAAACAGAACTGTTCCTTGAGTTTCTTGCTTTCCTCTGCAGCTGGTTCATTTTGAAAAAAATTGATCCACATCTATTAAAATCAGAGAAATTAACATAAATTGTAAGTAAATGATTAATTCATTTATAAATGTTTTTCTATGTCAGCTTTTTTATCAGTATGGCATGGAAATTACACTAGAAAACTCTTTATTGGGTTGATGTACATGTTTAAATACATTTTAAGCTACCATACTTGTGATAAGTTAAATTCAGAGGGCAGATAGTGGAGAATATATGAAATATTAATCCTAAAAAACCCAGAACACTTTTAAAGGTAAATTTTATTACAAAGGGAAGCTGAAATCTCTACAACTGTAAACTCATTAACACATATCAGAACAATGGAACAAGAAACTTTATCTGACAGATAGGGAAAAATTGAATAACAGTACAACAGAAGAAAACAAACCTCTTACAAATGGCTGTTCAATTAAATCTAAAAATCATCTGAATTATACTGCTTTCCTTGTAGCCTTTTCATGGCATGTTATTAACAGTAGATACCCTTAGAACCTTAAAAATTATTTATTCAGTGATGGTTACAGCTCTGACTTAGACTTTTTAAAGAAGCAGATTATAGAAATAATACAGCTACCAGCCTAGGCTTTATCTACATAAGATTAGCTATGCAAATTGTTGTATCCAAATGCATACACAACAGAGCATCATTAACATCAAGCCAGCTACATATTTATATGAGTTCACTGGTGGCTATGTCTTGCACTCCTTGCTTACAAGATATATATTCATATATACAAAATTCTGCAAATTAAAGTTCAAGGAAGGGCATCTTCATACAGTTTATGACAAGTGGGAAAACAATCTAAGATAAAGCTGCACTTGAATGCTCTGCTTATTTTTTTTTTTCTTTTGAAAAATATCAATCACTCAAAATAATGGTTTTCTGAATATGCATTGTTTTAATTTCATATCTCCTTAGATTCTGGGGATTGATTAACTGAAGTTTGCGGCTTTTCCTTTACCAAAATAAGAATATCTGTGTGTTCTAAGAATATTTTTTCCTCTGTGGCACATTGAATGGGTAACTGTTTAAGTAAATGGAAAAATGAAAAGTTGCACTTTCTATTTCAATGCTTGAATACTAACAGGAAATGTAGATAATTGTGCTTCTTTCAGAAAAAAAACACCCTTTGAATGAGACAAATCAGCAGTGTCTAATCTGGCTAAAATACTAACTATTGAGCTATAGGCTTCATGGGCATTTCCTATTTTCATGGGAAAAGCTCTGATGGTTAGAAATGACACTCTGTGATGTAATGTATAGTTCTAACATAGAATAAACTGCAGAAGGTATTGAATTTGCTCAGTAAAGATAGGCCAATAATTTTTCCTAGAAGTGTATTTCCAGCCCATCAATGCTAGCCATGTGAAGAGCATCAGAAAAGCTCCTGAGCAGAAAGGCAGAGGACATCCCAAAAAGAAGATTTTTTTTTTTTTTTTTGGCTGGAGTTTGGGGGACAAGCACT
>VZRX01012169.1:25547-44280 GCA_013398075.1 Notiomystis cincta
ATCCCCAAAAAAAGATTTTTTTTTTTTTTTTTTGGCTGGAGTTTGGGGGACAAGCACTGGCTGAAATCATGCTTCAGTTTTTGAATGAGAAAACTACCTCTGATTGTTTGCCCTTTCCATGATCAGAAAAGAAAGCATTTTTAGATCCTTTGTAAATGGATAGAACTGCAGCCAAAATTTTTGGATGCATATGATTAAGCTCTATCTTGAAAGAAACAGTTCAGGAAGAGCACTAGTATTGACAGGAAAACTGGTCTCAGGCAGAAAACATAAAGAGAATATAGCTGGAAGGAAAGCATAGTAAAATAACAAGCAGATAGTAATGAAATACCATGGAATATCTCCTTTCTAATGAGTCAGACCTGAGATAATATATCATTTTCACTACTTCAATCTTTGCAAATTTTTGACTTTTATAGATATATATCCAATTTTGAATGATCTACCTCTCTCCTGCACCCCCTCCTTTCTTCTTCCTCCTTACCTTCTTTTGTACTCTTCTCCTATTCCACATCCAGGGTAGCTTGAAATTAAAAGAAGTTTCATCAACCAGTAAAATGAAAATATCAACAAAAACAGGAAAAGGGGAATCAAGATAGAAGACAACAATAATTACAAATCAATGCACACATGTAGAGCATGCAGTGCAATTAAAAATCTCAAAAAGAGAAACTGATGAGAAAATGCTCCTTTCCTGTTATATCTTGATCTCAATTAGGTTGTGTTTTATTTCCTTGTACTAAATTGTATTTCATGTTTGGGGCTATAATCCTTTTGGAAAACAAATCCTACTTTAGCCATTTTAAAAATGCATGGATCAATTAAGTAAAGAGCTATGTTTTTTACAACAGTTGGAAATAATTTTTTCATGGATTGAATGGTATAAACTGTATGTTATTATTTTAATTTTTTTTATTTCTAAAAAGAAAAAAATACCACTTTGAGAAAATAACTATAAATCTGTATAAATATCAATGAAATTTATACAAATCTACATAAAATTATTAAGCAGTATTTAAGAGTTATTAATTTTAAAAGCTCCTTTTGTGTTATTTTACTATTACTACTACTACTACTACTACTACTACTAATTCAGATGTTATTTGATCAGAAGCCTGGAGGAGCTCTCTTCTCAAGATAGGCTGAGAGAATTCAGATTGTCCATCCTGGAGAAGAGGAGGCTCCAGGGAATTTTTATAGCACCTTCCAGTAGTAAAAGGGCCTACAAGAAAGCTGGAGAGGGTATTTTTACAGGAGAGTGTAGGACAAGAGGGAATGGCTGTAAACTGGGAGAGGCTATGTTTAGGTGGGATATTATGAAGAAATTCTTCACTCTGAAGGTGGTGAGGCATTAGAACAAATTGCCCAGAGGAGCTGTGGATGCCCCATCCCTGGAAGTGCTCAAGGCCAGGTTGGATGGGGCTTTGAGCAGCCTGGTCTAGTGGAAAGTGCCCCTGCCTACGGCACAAGATGGAACTATTTGATCTTTAAGGTCTCTTCCAAGTAAAAAGATTCCATGATTCTGTGATTCTATGATGATATTGGGATTTTTTGCATAAGTCATACAACTATATTTTTTAATCGACAGAATGAAGATAAAATCTAAGGCATGACCAACTAGCTGTCTGAATGCAATCTTTTAACATGTTGGTCATAGTACACCTGCTGTAATTTAGACATCAAGTAATTAAATTACCTGATGAGTACAGTATAAATGCCTGGCCTGAATACATTTAAGATAGTTCAAGTATTCATCATGTAGTCCAATACTGTAACTGAAAATACTTCTCCAAAACATTTGTTTTAAAACAAAAGTCAGATTTAGCCAAAGGTCAGCAGTATTTCTTTCCTAAGAAAAGAAAAAAATACAAAGAAGTGAGAGAAAGAAGTATATTTAAAATATGAGAGGTCCTCATTGCTATCAGAAAGAGCGGTGTCATACCACAGAAATGGGAAACTTGTGAATGTGAGGAAACAGCCAAACTGCACTTGAGGAAACCCATTAACTTACAGTTTCTAAAGTGTGAGAAGAGAAGCTATTGGGATAGCACATGGTATATAGGAATAAACTGCTCTCTGCACATACATACAGCTGAATCCAAGATTGTTGGTGCTCTTTGCAGTGTTTTTGCTCTATGGTCAGTATTTTTCATTCAGACTTGGTCATCAAAAGCTCCAGTGCTTGCCACCATAGGAAAGGCACTTGAGGTTGAATCTGAGAAAGTTAAAATGGGAGAGCTGCAAAACACCTATTCCAACAACAATGAATCCAAAAGAAAACAGAGAGTTCTAGTTTCAGTGTGTGCGTGATGTTATGTAAAATAGTTAAAATTTAGTGTATGATCCCATCAACATATTTTTAAAGCATTCTTCATCACAGACTGAGAAGTCTCTTTTGAGACACTTGTAGAGAATTTGTTAAATGGGCCAGCAGAAAGCATCCAACAGAGACAAGGCTGCTGCAGCTCCATGCCTTCGAGCTCCAGCTCACAGTAAGGCTGAGCCTGCATTGCAAATAATACATTCCCTGGCAGGGAATAAGTCCCAGCATCTCCACAAAAAGTGGCACAGACCCCTGGGCAGGGGTTTGGCCCTGGCTGTGATGGCCACTGCAGATTGCCTGGGAGCTGGTGGCTGCCAGCAGGACAGAGATGCCCTCAGCCATGCTGACACTGTGGTCCCCAGCTGCAGCAGCCAAACCACACTGAGTAACAGGTGTTGAGGGGTTGGCCCAGCAGCAAACAGTGACACATTTTGGGAAACTTCTCATCAGTACAGCTTGTCTTCACAATGTGGAACTTAAAAACTGTTGCTGAAGCGACAAAGAGAATTTCCTAAATAGTGATGAAATACAAGCAAACAGGAAAAAAATCTGGCAGTGAATTTTCTTGTACAAGATTTTGTATTTCTGTGCTCTGAGAATCTTTAGGCGACTTTTAGCAGCTTCAGAAGTAGAACAGCAGAAAAAGAGGAGTCTTACCACAGGAAACTAAGCTAATTCTGCATGTAGGGGTTATGAAGAGCTGAGCAGAAGAATTAACTAAGCAAGGGACATGGTGTGCTCTTAAAGTAAAATTTCAGCATGTCTTAACAGAATTAACCGATTATTCTAATGTTGTTCATGACAGGTCCTGGGATCTTGTCAAGAGAATGAAGGCTGAATTAAATTTAATTATTTGATTAATATTAATTATATCTGGCTGCCAGGAGTGCACAGAAGTTCACAATGTAGGCCAGAACTCTTACTGATATTGCTCATGTGAAGGTTGCACCTACTGTGTTTTTCTTCATTGGTATCTTACAAATAAATAGTTCTTTATGAAAAGAAGTCACTGAGATAAAAGGATAGGGAAAAACAGAAAACTAAAGGAAAAATTGCTAAACTTGTTTCCTTTACAAAATGAATACATACATTTAAGTGAAAAAAATTCTTCCAGAGAAGTGTTGTCAGTCACAAGAACTATGAAGACTAAGAAACTTGTGACTTGCTGATGGCCAAATTAGATGTATAAATGGCCAAAAATAATAAATTGTTGACCCTTTATCCACATAGGATAACTAGGAGTAACTGGGAAATGGCCCCTGATCCCTTTCTAGGATGAACACTCCCTCCCTTGCACACACCCAGTGCCTGTGTTAGAGGCTCGAGTTAAGCTCAGATCTGAATGTCACGTCCCTGCTGAGCCCGCCGTGGGTGTCCCCGAGCTCAGTCCTGCTCCTGCCCGTCCTAATGAGCTGATTCTGCTCCCCAGACTGACCCTGGACCTCTCTCATCACCTCCCATGTGCCCGAGGCTCGTTGTGCCCTGGCAGGATGCTCTGCTGTGGCCTCCCTGCCCTGCTCTGCTGTGGCCGTCCTGCCCTGCTCTGCTGTGGCCTCCCTGCCCTGCTCTGCTGTGGCCATCCTGCCCTGCTCTGCTGTGGCCTCCCTGCCCTGCTCTGCTGTGGCCGTCCTGCCCTGTGCTGCTGTGACCATCCTGCCCTGCTCTGCTGTGGCCATCCTGCCCTGTGCTGCTGTGACCATCCTGCCCTGCTCTGCTGTGGCTGTCCTGCCTTGCTCTGCTGCTCTCTTAGGGCAGCTCTGCCCTGCCTGCCCTGGGCCACCCTCCCATCCTTGCACTCCTCCCTGTCTTTTATAACTTTCCTAGATGAGTACAGTCTCTTAGCACTTAATATGATTTCCTATACTGGATGTGCCTGGTGACAACATTTCTGAACAAAGCTATTTTTATTCTGAGAGAAAAAAACAAGGTCTCCATTAAGTGTCAATAGTAAGTAATAACCACTGTCTTGCAGCTGTGCAATAGCTTTACATACTTACATGAAAAAGTTGCCTTAATGTCTAATTTTGTGATTAGGAAGAACTTGACAAATCTTGTTAAAACTGAAGTTCCTCTTGCTCAGATGCTATCTCTGTTATTATAGGGAGCACCTGTTTCTTGAGAAAGCATTAGGATGATGTCATGTGTTCCAACAGTGTGCTGAAATTGAGATAATACCCAAAAAAATGTGTTTCATTCTGCAGATTATATTAGTTTGTTTGAATTTGAACAAACTATCTGGAACACATTTATACTTCTGGTCTGTGTAGCATCCTGTGACAGACTTCTACAATTCATGAGCATGTGAAGAAGTACTTGTTTTGCAAGCTTTGAAGCTTCCTGATAAATATTTCACTGAATACATTCTAATTCAACTACTGCAGAAAATTATGAATATTCACAATCTATTCACTTATGGTAGATTACTCTTTTTTTTTTTTTAATCACTTCTGTAGTAGCCTTCATCTACTACTTTGTCCTACTGTTTCAGTCTCATTTGCTTGGAAGCAATTCTGTATCTCTTATCACACTTCCTTGACTTTTTCAGAATCCTATTATGAGGTCCATTAGAATGCATCTATTACATGAAGTAGTGATAACTCCAAGAGATGTTTTCAGATGGTTGCCTACAGTAATTTCAAGATTTCCTTTCTGAGTGATAACTCAGATCCCCCCATCTCGTACACGTGGTTGTCATATATTTTAGCTCTACAGTTCAGATTCTTTCAAGGTCTCCCATCATGTCATTCCTTTAGTCTCTTGATAATTATGTCTCTAAATACTTTGTGTACGCTACTATCACAATCAAAATTAATTTCTAGGGATTCTCTATGACTTGGGAAATGATACAATTTCTAGAGGAGGTGAAGAGTTGTGAATCAGGTTTGCAGGTATATCACATTTTTCTGAAGTAATTTAGCCTACTACAAAAGAATAATTTATATTGTTGATTAATCTCATCAAACTCTTGTTGAAATTTAACCATTAAAATGTAAACCTGGAAAATCTTAACATTAGACAAAACTAATTCTGCTGAAACAAACAAGTTATATTCCTGTGGTATATTTCAGTGAATTTACATATCAGTATGACAGGTGCTAGCAGTATCATAAGAAGCTGTTAACATTTGTCACACCTTTATAGCATTAAAGTAATCCCATGGTATTTTGTAGGTGCAAAAAGATTTTTTTTAGTAATTTCTAAGGATAAATATAACAAATAAACATAACTGCTGAATACATTTATTGATTTTTCTGCAGCAACAATAATACAAGATACAATGGTTTGATGCAGGAGTGGTTTAAAATCAATGCTAACCTAAGTAAGTTAAATCTCTTTTATCTTCAAAAGCTCTGGACTAGAATCTAGTTTCTGCAAAGCAAATGAGATGAAAATGTCCTTAGAAAAATCCCATGCTTACAGGATGTGCTGCTTATATTAGACCAAGAAATAGCTGATATTAATCATAGAAAAACAGCAAGACATTTTTCAGTACCAAAGAAGCCCATCCAGCAAATGCCAGGTTAATTTAGATGTAAACATGGGAATTACGTATTGTGTTTTAAAAACAACACTATATAGTGGCAATCCATGTGAATTTCAGCCTTTTTTATCTAATAACATCTGATAAATTCTACTTTATTGTTCTCACTTCTTTCCATTCTCTCAGGACAGTTGTGATGGACACATTTTACTATTTTTTCCTTGTCCTTTTTCCATCATCAGCTCCAACTATTAAACTAGCACTGCCAAGCCTGACACTAAACCACGTCCCTAAGTGCCACATCTACATCATTTAAATATCTTCTTGTGACTTGTGACTCAACCAGTTCCCTGGACAGCTGTCCCAATGCTTAACTTCCCTTTTCATAAGGACATTTTCACTCCCCTGGCCCAACTTGAGGCCATTCTCTTTTGTCTTATCTCTTGCTACTAGGGAGAAGAGACCAATTGCCACCTCACTAGAACTTATTTCAGGTCTTGTAGAGGATATAAAGCCCCCTCTGAGCCTCCTTTTCCCCAGACTGAGCAAACCCAGCTCCCTCAGCTGGTCCTTGTAAGACTGGTGCTCCAGACCTTTCCCCAGCTCCACTGCCCTTCTCTGGACTCTCTCCAGCTCCTCAATGTCTCTCTTGTGCTGAGGAGCCCAAAGTCCTGGACACAGGATTTGAGGGGTGGCCTCACCAGTGCTGGGTATAGGAGGGCAATCCCTGCCCTTGTCCTGCTGGCCAGACTATTTTTGATGGCCAGGAGCCATTGGCCTTCTTGGCCATTCTGGGCGTGGCTGGCTCATGGTCAGCAGCTGTTGATCAGCACCCCTTTTCCAACAGAGAGCTTTCCAGCCACTCTGATACTTGTAGTTAATTTTATTTACGTGTATCTTGTGGACAGCTATAAATTCAGAAGTTATTTGAGTTATATTGATTAATATTATTTTTTAAATCCCATGTAATTATCTAAAAATAGTCAATTAATTCAAGGAAATTAATATATTTTAAAACATGATTACTCTTACACTGTTAGTAATGATAGCATAAGATATTTATAATCAGCAAAATTTTGTAAAATATCTTAGGTGATTTTGTTCTGATTAACAAACTTGTGTGTAGAATTATTCAGTTTTGTTCATGCATTTTACCAGATTTTTGAACACAGGTGTAACACTTTTCTGTCAAAGTTTTGAAAATCATCCCACTAAATATTTCCAGATTTTTATCATTTGTATTTGCAAACTACGTACAGCATTTTTGTCTATCACAATTCCCATGAACAATAAGGAGCAATAATATTTTTTTCTGTTCAAAATAATTATCTATTTTTGTATAATATTTGTGTGCAGTATGTGTGTAGAAGAGGAAAAACAGGCAGAGAAATTCCATTACAGAAGCAATCCCTGAAAAGGGAAGACTGATGACTCCAACTACCCTTGTTTGTTCATAATAATGTTAGAATGTGGAGTCTTTTGTTTTGAAATTTAGTACAGGAGTAAAATTGATTCATGACATATTTCTTGTAGAAATTTCTAATTAGTACTCTCACTTTGAATAGCTGAAAGAACTCTTGAATTTGCTAACCTCAAGGAAAATTAAAATATTTCATATTTTGAGAAATGTTAAGCAGAGAAGCAATTTCAACTTCATATTCTAATTACACATCATAACTTTCACTATGCATGTTAGATTTGCCTAAATTCCTGATGCACTTTTCTACAAGGGTGTTACCTCTTGTAGGTCTCAGAATATCAGGTAATCCTGATTATTAAAGTGGAGGGAATTTTAACGAGTGAACAGATAGCAACTTCAGTCCTTTTTCTCTGAAATCAATTTATGACTGTCATCTCATTTGCAACTTAGGTGCCAGGAGTGATGTGCTTTACTCTGTAGTTGTCTCAACCTTGCTACTCACAAGATGATACTCTTATAGTATAAGCTGTTTTAATGTATAATTCAAGAAAGCATGTGGTTGGCAAGATTTCTTATCCTGGATTTTTAGTGCCTTCTTTCCTGTATTTACACTCTTAGTGACAGTTCAGTACCTATTTGCTTTGAGATCCGAAGTCATGAGGTTAAAGTTTTAAGTTGACATTTCCAAAGTCAGATGTTCTAGGATTACTTTTAAAACTTTTTCTTTAAACTGATGCTTTTTACCTCCTGAACCAGGGCTGAGAACACGAATTGGGCTTAGAGAAATCCCGGGAAGTTTCTCTAAATAATAAAACCTTCTATCCTTACACTATGCAGGATGAAGTACCACATTCCTTGTTATGAAAGCACAAACAACTCTCTGGTTTTTCATCTGTACACAAAGAGCTGCTAGATACAGAATCATGGTTCTATTGGGGTTTTTCTGCACTATTTCTCTTCATTCCCTTCAGAAATTACCACCTGAATATAACATAAAACAGGTTTCCTGACTATGTGCACAGCAGAAGACAGGGAGAAAGAATTTTATGAAATCATACAAGAGTGTGATGTTATTTAGAATCCTACTATAATCTCAGCAGTAACTGTAGAAGCAGCAGCCCATGGCAACCATCCTGGCTGTAAGGAGAGCGTTGAATAGAAGAGTAACTTGTCAGGCTTATTTTAGCTTTGATAAAGGCCTCCTGTTCTCTTGGGAAAGGTGCATACCAGAGAATGACTGCAGCCATAAACACCATGTCTGAATGTTTCTCTTTTGCCTCCTGGAATGCTGGGAGGTGGCTTGTTTGAGTGAGTGGCTGATAAGGGGCAGGAAACCTGCCCTGCCAGGTGTTTGCTGGTGCGGCTGTTTTGTCTTTCTTTCTGCTGGTTCCCAAGACTTTCTCTAAATTTTCTTATAGTAGGGACATATAAATACTGGAGTGTGTGTAATAAAGATGGATCCTGCTAGAAGCAGCAGTGGTCTCTGTTTTTTTCCAAGCTGCTGCATAACTTTACTGCATGAGATTCTCGGTAAACAGGAAGTCTCCAGTTCTGTGTTCTGATCTGCTCACTCAAAATTCATTAGTGTTTTCCACAATTATAGAGAAAGGATCTATTTTCATCCTTTCTTGGGCTTGAAATAATGGGTGGATTTCAAATTCAAGTAGGTCTGACAGAATCACAGAATATCCTGCATTGGAGGGGACACAGAAGGATCATTGAGTCCAACTCCTGTCCCTGTACAGTACCATCCTAACACCATGTGCACAAGAGAATTTTCCAAATATTTCTTGAACTCTGTCAGGTTTGGTGTTTTAACCACTTCTGGGAAGTCTGTTCCAGTGCCCAACCACTGAAGAATCTTTTTCTAATATCCACCTAAACCTCTTCTTACACAACGTCAGGCCATTCCCTCATGTCCTGTCACTGGTCACCAAAGAAGAGATCAGTGTCTGCCCCTTCTCTTCCCCTCACGAGGAATTTGTAACTGCAATGAGGTCACCCTTCAGTGTTCTCTTCCCCAGGCTGAACAAACCAAGTGACCTCAGCCACTCCTCATATGATTTCCCCTCAAGGCCCTTCCTCATTTTCATTGGTCTCCTTTAGATGCTCTGTAAGAAATTTATATATTTCTTACACTGTGGTGCCCAAAACTGCCCCCAGCACTTGAGGTGATGTACCTCACCTCAGAGCAGAGCAGAACAATCCCCTCCGTTGCCCAGCTGGCCATGCTGTGCCTGATACCCCCTAGGACATGCTTGGTCCTCCTGGCTGCCAGGGCATTGCTGGCTCACATCCAACTTTCCATTGACCAGGACCCTCACATCCCTTTCCTGGCACTACTTTCCAGCATCTCATTCTCCAGTCTATACCAACATCCAGGGTTATCCCATCCCCAGTGCAGAGTCTGGCACTTTCACTTGTGGAAATTCATATGGCTGGTGTTTGCTCAATCCTCTGATTTGTCAAGGTCTCTGTGCAGAATCTCCCTGCCTTTGAGGGAGTCAACAGCTCCTCCCAGATTTGCATCAGCTGCAAACTTGCTCAGTCCCTTCCAGCCCTGCATCCCAGTCCTTTCTGAAGATGTTTAAGAGCACAGGGCCAAGGATGGAGCCCTGTGGAACCCCACCAGTGACAGGTCACCACTCTGATGTCACCCCACTCACTGTGACCCTTTGTGCCTGTTCCTCTAAACAAATTGCAGATATGAAATGTGTTTTGAATTTTCATAATTTGGAAAATTTAAGATGCAAGACCACAAAGTTCTCATTGTTTCACTATCATAAGTTTAGTGCAAGTCTTGACAACATCTCATTTACAATATACTTATAGTGGGTTGAGAGAAAAACAACCATTTTCTAGTACGTGTCATGAGACAAACATTTTCTAAAAAGAATTTCACTTGTAATGAGATATTTATGCCTTCTTCTTCTGTAAACAATTAAATAATTTTTGTTTCTTACGTGGGCAAATTAATTGAAATTTCAGTCAGATGTTTCTTATGTGGATCTGTATGTAGGCATTAGTAATAAGTACAAAATAATCAGTATTTTCATCTCTCATCAGTATGCAAAGGAAAAGGAAATCCTGCACATACAATCTACTAATGTCATGCATATTGGTTATATGGTTAGGCTGGGTAATCTAGATAGAATACTTCTGGAGTCTGTATTTCAGAAAAGGGAAAGAAATTTTGGACAGTGTACAGAAAACAACAGGAGAATGGTAGAGGAGATACTTTGTAGACACTAAAAGTTTAGACCACAAAAAACTTCCTTTGTGGTGAAATGAAGTCGTGATTATACTAGGGTGAGAAAAACATTCCAAGAAATTACAGAATTACCAATTGATTAATGAGAGAAAATACTTGGCAATCATCACAATGTCTTGGAAGTACCTAGGGAGATTTTTTAATTCTTTCATTAACAGATTCCACCCACAGGTCTTTGCTTTCTGCCTTCTCATCCATCCACTCATCATCTGGTCTTTTGTTGAGAGTCAGAAACAAGTTTGTTCTAGGAACAGATGCTTTGAAATTTAAGGGTCTTTGACGGTTTGGGGTTTTATTACTAAGTAACCTAATTCATTTTTATCCCAATTACACAGTACCAGAGCAGGCACCTAAAGGACTAGGAGGTCCATGGCAACTGAGTACAGAGAATTCTCACTGATAGAACTGTACCTATCTTTTGAAAGAACTTAAGAATCTTCTTCTCTGTCAGAACAAAACCAAAAAAGCACTTTTTTTTTTTTTAAATTGCTAAACTTCTGTGAACAGAAATATTTTTCTGCTCATAACTCAAAGAAAGGTTTTGGTTTTTTTAAATGGTCAGCATCCAGAAATATCGTTTTCAAATGCAAACTTGAAAAATTTGACGAGGTTGAATAAACTCTGAAATTAGAGTAAAATCAGATATCTGGGGTTAATCTCAAATTAACAGAAAGTTTTTATAGATGAAACTGTATATAGTGACAAATCCCATGATTTAAATATCAAATTCAATTAGTTGAAATTTAAAAAAAAATATTAATAAAATCAAAGAGTGCTGTAAGAGAAAGTTCACATTTTATTCTTAGTAGGCACTTAAAATGTCCTCTCAACATCAGGAATGTTAAATTATCTGAAGTGGCTGCCAACAGCATAATATCAAAAACCAACTTTTTACTTTACTCTAAAAGTAAAAACAAACAAATATTCAGTATTTCATATTCCCAGCTCTATAGCATGCAGACAGTTATTGCTTTATGTACAGCTACACTAACCCTGATTTTATCTTCCCTAAATTCTAAAAATATACTGATATTTTTATCAAAAAAACAGATAATTTTAAAAAAGGTACCTTTGTTTTGTTATGATCTGATTAATCTGAACAGAGCACAGAATATTGGTGAAGTATACCAGTCAGAATCCCTTGGCAAAATTGAGACATCCAGCTTCAAAACTGCCATACTTTAATTTACTTATTGATCTTCCTGTCATATTTACACAAAAGCAACATTTTTTTTCTTTTTTTATGCAAAGAAATTAAGAAAACATTGAGAATCAGCCTTTCTGGAGTTTTCCATCTGTTCCAAATCAATATCTTTTTGCTGCAAGGCACAATGAGGTTATATAAGTGTTTTTTGGAAACACTGGGAAAACATTAGTATAAAATAATAACTCTTTATTTACAATATAAAATATTTTAACACAAATTATGATATAATAGAATTGAAGCACCAAAAAAACAGTATACTGTAAAATGGTTTTGAAAAATCTCTCAAGATTTCAAGTCACTGTTCTTTCACTGTGTTTTGTACCTAGAATACATCCAACCAAAATATCAGTTAATATTTAAAATAACCATAATTATTTTCATGTGTATGTGTAATAATAAAAAAGGTGACTTGAATCTGTTAAGGAAAGTTAGGCCTGTGTATTTTGTCTGTCTTTTCAAGCATTCTTGGCTGTTGCAAAGTATGGTGACAAGCTATAATTTAGCAAAACAAGGCGTGCCATTCTTTGTGTAAAGAGAAGAAGAAGATAAAAAAGAAGGATGGAGATTTAATTGACTGTAAAAGTTACAAGAAGCATATGGCTGCTATGAACATTGTGCCAGTCTTTTCAGTGAAAGACCTGGAGCATATTTCCACAAGTAAAACATCTATCTATATGAGAATTTGGGGAAGGAGGGTTATAATAATACTCTATAAAATAAAGTTTTGAGAAAAGAAGGTGAATGAGTCAATTTGTTCTTCTAATACAAAAAATGTGCTTTATTAAGTTTGAATTAGTTTGAGTAATTTGATGAAAAGTAATTTGATTATTCAGGCTAACTTTGAATTAGGATGTAATAAAGTGTTATTTTCTTGGGGTTTTGTAATTTATTTTCTTTTAAATTACAGTCCATGTGAGATTCAAGTAGCGATAAATATTTTCACTTGTTCTCTACTGCACCTACTTTATTTAAAAGTTGGTTGCTGTTATTGCAGTGTCCTGAAAAATCTCTTTCATTCTTTTATGTCTGATTCTCTGTTTCAATTTTACCTGGACTGACTTATTTATTGAATTTCTTTTCCTATCATGAATGGTTTAGTTCTTGGTTTTTTTCATCTAGTTGTTTATTTTCTTTTCTAGGTGTGATTCAAAAGAGACACTGCTTCAGTTTTACATCTCTGCTTAAGTTTGTCCTTTTCATTGATTCTGCATTTTCATGTTTGCAATATCAAAACCACTTAATAAAACCTTAACTCAAAGTCTAAACTTTAAAAAAGGGTGAGTCATTTCAGTAAAAAAAGGGAAAGACATGCAAACCACAGTCTTTATGAGTATGGAGACGTAAAAGAAACTGAGTGGAAAATATTCACAATGACAGCAGATGAGAGAAATAGCACCAAAAAGAGATGATCTGAGGCAGTGTGGTCCAAACTGTAATGGAGTCTGACAATATGTTATGAATCAAAGTTTTACTCAGGCAGTAGGAGACGTGAGCAGCAACATGCCCAAATAGCATCTGGGTCCCTGATAGCTGAGGGTCATATGTGACACCTCCCCTGGACTGCCAGGGGCACCTGGTTTGGGTCACCTGGCCACAACAGCCAGTAAAGCAGCAACAACATAGAAGAGACACAGATACCTGAGCATTTGGAGATGAAAAAGGCAGATGGAAGAGACATTTTACCTTTTCTTGATTGGTATGATTGCTCCTGTATTTGTCTCTCTGAAGTCTTTGGATTCTCTCTCTGTCCAGTTGAAGACATCACTGCAATGTCTAAGTGTGTTACTGAAAATTTTAGATCATGGGCACTGCCCAGGATGCATTCATATCCTTCATCTTTATGATATTAACACTAGAAAACATCCTATCAGGACTGTTGATACAGATGTTTAGTCAATCAGTCTGTAAAAACCTGGAAATGATGGTGCAAGTGGGATAAAAGATGTTCAAAATCAATCATGTCTGGATCATAACTCTTTGAGACAGAACATTTTGATGTATTTCTCCAGCACCTAGATCAGTGAGTCTTAGTCTACTTGTTATTGTAATAAGAAGAAAGGAGTGACCTGGCCATGGTCCCTTATGGTTTCCAAAATGTATTGCTTTACATGGTTTTGTTTTCAATCTGTACTGTGTGAATATAAAGAATTTTTCTTCAAGTTCTGTTCCTAAAGTGGTATTTTAGACTTACTTCGCCATTACTAGTCCATTCCAAATGAAATGCTGTTTTTTGGTTTTTTTTTTTTACTAATAACACAAATTTATGAATAAGTTCAAATAGCGACAGTATTGATAGCAAATTGAATTTTTTTGCTAGAAAGTGAAAATGATGAAAAGGATTTTAGATGAGAATATAATTTAATTCTAATGATTTTATGTTTTGTAGAGGATAGGGGAAATATCCTGGTTATAAAAAAAAAAGAAAACATTCTGCTTGCAAAGAAAGGTAGTTTTCTTGGGGGAAAGCCACATATCATCAGCTCAGCATTAGGGATGACATTTGGTTTCAGACATCAGTCATATCAGTGTCAACACCTGTGAGATCTCTTTGGGAAACATTGCAGATCAAAATATGAGCATTCATTAGTTTTACACATCAAACAGTTGTTCTCAGAGTCAAAGCGGAAAAAGGAAGTGAAGAAAAATTAAAAAAGAAAACAAAACTATAAAATTATGTATTGCCTGCATGAAAATGTTATCAGACCAAAACTTGTCATAATGACTGTTAATGAGATCATGTACTGAGAGACAGTATAAAATAGGCTGAGACGAGTCTCTAATAATAATTATAAAGGTATTCAAATAGAACATGTTTAAACAATGCAAGGAATGATCAATGAATTAAGTATCATTCAAGACAAGTAAGATCAGCAAAGGCGAGTCCCAAATGATGGCACAGACTATCTAACAAGATCTGATAATTAATAATGACAAATGTAGCAGAAGTTTCTACTTTTAATAAATAAACCTTACCAGAGACTCAATTAGGAGGTTGTTTGCAGAGCAATTTCTCTGTCTTCCTAAGTTACAGTACCATGTTACAAGACATGGTATTGATCAAAAGCTAAATACAGCAGATGCATTAAAATTTTAGTTATTAAGAAATTGCTTCATAGGTCAACAATCATAAAACAGGTATAAGTAGAATTTTGTTAAATTTGTTAAAACAGTGTTTGTACCCACTTCAGGCCTAAATGTGTCATAACCTTCTTAAACACTATTTGACTTTGCATAATTCCCATTCTTTTATTTCTGAATAACAATGTAAGCAATGAGCATAGAAAAAGTAAATTTATTCCCTTAATTTCTGCCTTATAGTTAAAGGAAATCTTAAGTTACTTTTTATCAAAATTTGACACTAATAAACTTGAGGATGTCCAAAAGACATTTGAACTCATCAAGTGTAATGGCCAAGAAAAGAAATTTATTTACAGTGCTCACACTTCTTTACAGCCACAGTAGCAGTAGAGTGAACTACAGTCCTTTTGTAGAGTTAGGAATTAGGCTTCAATTTGAAATCAATAACATGTCATATGAGGTCACTGCTTAATAATCCCTTGACAGTCTTTCTGATAGATCTGAGTACAAGAGAGCTTTATCTGGTGATAATGAATTAACTTAAAAGCAAAGAACTGATGAGATATTATGAACTATAGTATTTTAAAAACTATCTTTAATAGATATTCCTGTACCTTTTGAGACGTCTTCATCAGACCTGTATGGTTTCCATACAGTGCTTATCATTATTTGATTTGCTACTTTAAAAATAGTGACCTGGTTTTAATAGAATAAATAAGAGTAAACAAAATAAAGAAAGAAAAGAAGTAAAATAAAGCTAGAATTCCTGCTGGCTGCCCATTACACTATCACAAATTATTTTAATATTCATGCCCTACATTTAAGCTGTGTTTAAATATTAAATTCACAATTTCAATGGAAATTTGTCCTCAGAATAATTCTGAGGCTTTCCTTCTGTTACTGTGCAACAACCTGAAAAAATGCTGCAACAAAATTTTCTTCCACTAAACTATATACAATGTAGTTTAATAATTTTATTATCTGGAATATCTCAAAAAATGCTGGCTTATTCTCCTTTTTAATTTTACCATCTACTTTTACTTGCCCTCTGACAGAATTTAATACTCTCTGACTAGGTTCTTTTAGATATTCCATACATGGACAGTATAATACTTAATATCAAATTTACATGTTAAAGATAGTTGATTTTAAAGATTCTGATTTAGCAGAGTCATTCAAAATGTACAGTATAATGCAATACAAATGTATGTTTTTTTGGTAAAATACAGCAGTTACAGTACACAGTTCAATCGCGACACCAATGTTGTTCATATCTGTCTCTACAACGTGGTCAGTGTAACATATTGGGTGTCCTGTGCTGGTTTTGAATGACAAATTTTATATGCCCCAATCTCCATTTGTAGTCTGTTTAGGTTATAGGATTTAACTAATGGACTCCTCCCCTTTCTTCTAATGTGGCTAGCAAACATGGAGTTCCTGCTATAGTCATTCATCAAATATGCAGCTCAAATCCCAGTTTACATGGTAAAGAAAATTCTATAACCTGTTTCCCTGGTCTTTTTGAATCAGAAGTTGGAGTTTAGCATTACAATGAACTCCTCCCCTTGCCCCTGCTGTGGATTGGATTTATTGCACAGTTTACCAGCTCCATATGGAGACTTCTGCATGAGCCAGCCTTTTTGGGGCTATCTGCGCTGCAGCACAGCCTGGTCCACAGCCACAGCCCCTCTGAGATGCACATGTTCCAGTGTGGCCTTGCTCATGAGCCACAACACCTTCAGAGATATATCTGCTCCTTAGCCACAGCAACAGTCCCTTAAGCCATGACCCTTCACAAACACATCCATAGCCATGGCTGGAATCCCTCTGCAGGTGTTCCTGCTCTGTCTTGGGCTTACTCGTGGTCACAAGTTGTGAGGGCTCCAGCATGAACTCATGCACAGCCACTGATGCTTCAAGGTGAACTGGCTGCATCATGGCCTCTCCATGGCCACAGATACTTTGAGATATATTTTCTTGTGCTGCAGTGTGGGCATCCTTGGGCCACGGGCCCTTCAGACCCACTGTGGCACATTATAACCACAGCACAGGTGCTTTCACATATACCTGCTCTGGCGTGGACTTACCCATGGCCACAGATGTTTTAGGGTGTCCTGCTGCCATGTGAAGTCACCCACAGGTCAGCTCCTTCAACCTGAATTTACACTGAAGATTCAGCCTGTTCACTGCAGGTACACAGGAACAGCAGCAGAGGTAAAAAGAAGTACTGCATTAATAGCAAGGCAAGCAAGCTCAATGTCAAGCACAGAAACCAAACATTTCATAGCTGAAAAGCAATAACAGCTATGAATTTGATCTAGAACTTTCCAATCAAATCTGTCATTATCTCAAACACTTTGAGCCCTGTGTTGGGTCTCAAAAAGGACTGTCATGGTTTAATCCCAGCCAGCAGCCAAGCACCACTCAGCTGCTCTCTCCCTCTTCCACATCAAGATTTAGGAGAAAATCTAAAAAGTGAAAGTGAGAGACCTTATGTGTAGAGATAAAAACAGTTTAATGGTCAAAGGAAAAGTCAAGTGCAAGCAAAGCGAAATATGGAATTCATTCACTCCTTCCCATGGGCAGGCAGATGCTCAGTTCTCTCCAGGAAAGCAGGGCTCCATTATGCTTAGTGATGGCTTGGGAAGACAAAAATCATCACTCTAAACATCTACACTTCATTCTTCCTCTCCCAGCTCCTTATTGCTGATCGTGATGTCACAGGGCATGGAATCTGCCTGTGGTCAGTTTGGATCAGCTGCTCTGACTGTCCCCTCCCAGCTCCTTGTGCATCCCCAGCCTCCTCGCTGCTGAGCAGGGCTGAGGAGCAGAAAAGCCTTGACTCCGTGGCAGCACTGGGCAATAGTGACAAAACCATCCCTGTGTTACCAGCACTGATTTCAGAACACATGCAAAGCACACTCCCACGCTAGCTACTTGAGGAAAATCACCTCTGCTCCAGACTAAACCAGCACACACATGCTTTCCCATTTTCACATTTTCTAATCTCTATCACTAATCTCCAGTCTGCAACCTCTAGAAATCCTAATGTAATATTTTGCAAATAATTGAAAGTATTAAGATGCAGCTGAAGCATTAAGTAGTCATGTCTCATATGAGAACAAGTTTGATCAAATAAAATTGACTACAGTTTGAGCCATACTTCTTTTAAACATTCAAATACATGGATATTTATAAAAACTAAGATTCTATGGCTGAACTATTTAAAACTGCTTACTAAATCATCAGTAGGTATTCATAAGAAAGTGACAGCTACAGTATAAATCTATGAGTTTTCAGCTGCAGGTGAAACAGATAAATTATGATAATAAAAAAATTTAATTAACTTATTTAACTGTAACAAGTAATTAGGAACATATTCAATATCTTGCTCAACTATTTATTATCAAAGAACAGATTCTTAATTTTAATTATTCCCAGAAAAAAAATTCACAGATGAAGCTGAGAAGGCAGCTATATTTTTCCACTCATAATTCCTGTAATCCCTGAGAGAAATAGCATCCAATCCGTAGATTCCAAAGGAAGTTGCTTTGTGCCACCAATTTATTTGAGTCTTATGGGTTCTGGGCATAAATTAAATGATCTAAAGTCGACAAAAATTAAAGAATTTTTGAAAAGGTAGCTAAAATATTGAAATTATTTGTAGAAATGACAATTATGTTTTGCTTAATGGTGCAAAAAATTATGCCTATCAGTATTTTCACTTTATAAAGTACTAACAATAAATCATTTGGCCGAGTTCAAATGTCTTTCCTTATACAGTATCAAGTCTGTCTGCATATCATATTTCTAGCACAAAGCATCAACAAAAATGAGAATGAAGTATAAGCTGTTTAGCTATAGTTTCTCACATGCAAGTCAACATATCTCTCTATCTCTCTATTTCAGTAAATCATTGTTCTTTCCTATTTTTTTTCTTTTTTTTTTTTTTT
>VZRX01012169.1:44372-82600 GCA_013398075.1 Notiomystis cincta
CTATTTTTTTTCTTTTTTTTTTTTTCATGTTTTATAGGTTTGGGGGCCTTTTTGGTATTCATTTTGTTAATGAAGCCATATGTGCATGATTACTTTTCTTGACGTTTAATACTATTAAGGCCAGAAAAGCTTAAAAAATGTCATTTTCAGCAGGACATTTGGCTTACCCACATTGATCCTTTTCATCTCCTGATCTGAGAAGGTATATTGTTATGTTAAGGTATGTTTTAGTTAATGACATAGTACATATTACTTTGCTTACCTTTTCTATTAGCTCACTCTTTTCACAGATCTAACAAAAAATTTACATAAATCTGAATATACTTCCTCTTAATGAGTCAATCTGACAACTACTAAAATTTCTCATTGCTCTCATGCCACTAATTACTAAAAGTAAAAACTAAATGTAATATACAGATTATAGTGAAACAATAGTCCTAGACATGGTATACAATAAATTATGAGCTTTAGAAAATGAAGAATATGCAGATAAGACCTAAACTGAACACTAATAACACCTAATATACTTATTCCTTCACATGTCATTCTGTGTAATTACAATGGGTGATTTTTCACATTGCAACAGCCCTAATTTGCTGCAGGCATTGCATAAACTCTGCATAGCTTTAGCTCATGAAAAGTATAAAGCTGAGAATCTAGTCATTACACCAAAACTAAAGAGGAAAGCTTTCAGAGGGACTAATTCTCTTTAATACTATGACCAAATAAACAGCTAAATCATCTTAGCCTAAAAAAAAAGGTACCTGCTGGCAGTTCTGCTGGGTCAACATGGCCCTCACAATATAGAAAATTTAAAATTTATGTGAGATCTCTTTCTCTGAGTTTGGAAATAATATTAATTCTTATGATTCTTTCTTGTACAATGTCAAAATTATTTATATGTGCATTGTGAAGAAATAACCAGCTTAAGCAGATAAAGTTTTTGAGTGCTTTGTCAATAAAAAAGAATAAACAGTCAAACAAAACTCTTACACAAAAATCTTTATTGTTTCTACTGACTTTATTCTCTTCTGGAGATTAAGACATTAAAACTACAAGGTATTAATGTTACTAGGTGCTTTTGAAAAGTAGTAGAATTACCCCAGGTTGTCCAATATCACTGTATCTATGCATTTGCATACAGATATCTACATGTATTAAAATTCTGAGTTGTTAATAACCTCTTTCCATTTACATTATAGCATACAAGATCGACTGGAGATGATAATCTGAATTTCCACCTTCAGAAAGAGAACTGCAAAGCAAAACATCTACAAACACTTGTTTGTCCAATGACAAATTTTTTTTTTTTTTTTTTTTTTTTTTTTTTTTTTTTTTGTAACATGTCATGAATGGAACTGCAGATGCAGTACTCCCCCTGTTGATTTTGACAGGCACACAGTATGCTTCAGGAGATATTTAATGATATTTGTCATGCAACTCAGATACTCAAAAAGGTTGGACACCCATTTCAAAAAAGATAATGCTTTTTAACAATTATTAGGGAAGAGCTAAACAATTTGGAATATAACTACAGTTTGGAACAGAACTGGAGTGTCAAAATGGTCAATAATGTATAAAAAATATCTTTTCCATTTTGCTTAATGGAGAAGAAATATACAGTATGGTTATATTTAAATTTGGGGTCTTGTTTTATCATAACACCAAAAAACTATTTCAATCTCCTTACTAACAGCAGTTTACTTGTCAGAGCTTTCTTGTTTCTGAAAACTGTCATTGCACAGATAGGTGGAGGAGAAAGAGTGAAATAGCAAACTGAGCTGCCAGCACAGATGATCTTGGACTCACCTTTGCTGAGCACTGGAGACCTGAGGTCTATCATCAGTATTTTCCCAGAAATGCTGTTCAAATTTCAGATGGATAAGACATGGTATTAAATTGTTACATTGATATTAAAGCATTGACTTCAAGTCTAGTATTTTCCAATAATTTTAACATGTGCTTGAGTAGTTTCCGTTAACATAAAACTAAATAAAATTTAAAAACACAAATAAAATTGTCATTTTAAAAGTCTAGTGCTTTTCAATATCCCCAGATTATTAGTCTGTTTAAATTGTGAGCAATTAATTGAAAAATGCAGAATCAACTAATGGTGCTAACAGTATCTAAAGAGAAGAACTGTGGACATGCCTAAAGCAAGAACCATAGCTTGGTTAAAAACTGGGTTAATGAGGAAATCAGCATAGAACAGCACAGTGTGACCTTTTGTGGGAAAGGTGTATCTTGCTCTGGGTGCTGCATACTTGTCAGGAAGCACATATGTTATTCCACCTTCTGTGAGCTTTGAGGGAAGAGTGTGGAAAGATGATAGCACAGTGGCTGAGTTCCTGGACCATGTTTCCTCTGTAATCTTTTGCCTTGTTAAAAGAAAAGTTCTCAGTTTTACAAGGCCAGCAAATATACCCAAGTTCAGAAAAAAAAATTCATGTTACAATATATATCTGTAAAAATATGAAAGTTTAATATGAAATGTATAGGAACTTTGTGAATATGTTATGAACTTTCTCAAACTGATACACTGTGTAATTTAAAAAAAAATGTAATCGTGTCTTTATTTTAAACCTCAACATTCGACAACTCCTGACAATACTGTGTGTGATAACCATTTATGAAATAATCAATTTTATCTCACTCTGGGGTAAAAATAAATCTAATTTTCTGCTTTATTAAGTTGTAAAATGTGTAAGTACCCTGACTACATTTTGCCCGAAGGCTCAAAATATTTGTAGAAAGCTTTGTATGTGCATGCAAGCACACATACACACATTTTCAGAATTTGTGTTTTGACTTTAAATGAGCAGATTTTTTAAATTCAGTATTTCTGCTAAAACAGTAAGTATTGCAGTGATAATACACAGGTGTCTTGCAAAAAAGAAAAAAAAGCTTTTCAAATATTTTTATAATACATTTTGTATGAGCCTGCATTTCTGTTTTTGTTGGCTGAGTTGTTTTCATAAATAAATAGTTTTCAGTAATTTTCATTTATATATTGCCTATTCAGATTGAAGTAGTATGAAAAAGATAGGTGTAATTATGTTTTATCTATAATTGAATATATCTGTTATTGGATGATACAATATTACCTAGATTAATATAGATTTTTTTGTTATTTAGTAGAACTATATATTTTTATTAAAATATTTGCTTGTGATTCTTAATGATTTCTTTATAACTAGCTTGAAATAAAACCAACTGTGTTAAGCTTGTTGATGGAGCTATTATGACAGTAATTTCTTATGTGACCTATTTTATAACTGTGGTGTAAAGTACAGGTGATCTAACCTAGAATTCAAAAAATAAAATTATGACACACCTATTTTCTGCAATCTACTAGAATCCTCCAACTGAAATTAAGTCTATCATGGAGAATCTAAGAATATTCAAGCAATATAGTACTGTATGGTAGAATAATAGATCATATATATATTTATATTAGTACTCTTGGGACATCAGACTTTCAATTTCCCTTGTCAATGATCCCTTTTTCCTTAAAATGAAAAAGAAACCTCCACTCCAAAATACCAAAACCAACAAAAAAAAAAACCAAAACCAATCAACCAAGAAAAAAAAATCAATAAAAACCCAAACTAAAACACAGTCCCCTTTATTCCTTTAGAAGCCAATGACATTTAAACATTCATTTACCTTTTTTTATGTATTTACTTATTGCTACTTTCACAGAAAGAGAATAGCAGTATTTGTCTAGACCAACACTTAAATAATAGGCTCTTGACACTTGAATAAGAGGTACTTGACTTGTATAACTACTGGTAGAATATAAAACAGATTTAGACCTTGATCTTTTATGTATTTAAGCACATACTTAGTCCATTAATTTCATTTGTGCTATGTCTGCTAGACAACACCCTATAATTTAATTGCTCTTCATCCAAATTTAAGAATAGTAAATTTTCTTCTGTCCTATGCATTCTTTAAGTCTATTAGGTCTATCCTTATGGAAAGTGATTCTTGCAGCAATTTTTCAATGTAGCTGACATAGATAGTGCTACATCGAATACTATCCAAAATGTAAATAGTGGGAATCTTTTTATTTTTTTTATGAGAAGCATTGAATTGATCTACACTGCCTTTGAACAAAGTTATAATCCAGTTATGCCCTCTCCTGTGTCAGGGATATTGGACTAAATGATCTTTAGAGGCCTCTTCCAACCCAAACATTTCTATGATTCTATCATAAATGATACAGGCAGTTAGAAAAAGAAAAGGATTTGTTTTTCTTGTGGCTAGAGAGAGAGGAAACCCAGTAAAATTTTTGGATGCAGAATCTTCATGTAAAAATTTATCAGGGTAATTAGTGATGCTGCCAACACAATACCTGTCCTGGTTAGAGAGCAGTTCCTGTTCCTCATTAACCAAATGACTTTTGGTTATACATCACAGCTCTGACAGTAAAGCCACTTCCATGGTTAATTGCTTAAATAAATACATAATTAATGACTGGTAATGGGTTTATGAATCTGCATAGAAATAATACTGTAGCAACATGGACAGATTGCCTTATTAGGCAGAATGTAGTTAGTACATGCAATATAAGTTGTTTGGTCTTTGTTTTTTTTGTTGTTGCTTTTAACTATATTAAATAAACTATTATTTCCTTTGTCTATTAAAGTATTTTGCCCTTCTAGGAACTACAAGAATGCTTTATAACAACCTTAAAAAGTTTTCATTCTATACACAAAGAGTTCAGGTATGACCACCACAGGACAAACATGTTACTGAATTGTTGCAAAGCATTGTAATCATGGCATAAAGAATATAGTATCATTTATATTTTGATGAGTTTGGGTTTTGTTTGTCTGTTTGTTTGTTTTGCTTTTTCTCCTGAATGTTGCAACAATATTGACTGGGAAAAAAAATATTATAGAATTAGCATAACGAAGACTTTTTAAAATTTATTCTCTTTTATATTTTCTTCTGAATTTCATTTCCTCTTCCTTCTGGAAATTCTCTTTTTTTAAGGAGATAGTGCTGCAGAAGTTAAAAATGGTATGAAACCTCGAGTTTGTTGAATTAAGGAAGTTTTGCAAGTTGTTTAATGGGATTTATGCAAGGTAAAATGTGTGCCATAATTTTACCTGTTGTTACTATTTAAGATCTATCTCTGTGTGTTGCAGCTGGTTGAAGACAGAAGAAATATACATATTTTCAACTTATTTTCTGTGTCTAATCATCCTTTACTCTAAAAGGTTCTTCTTCACTGGTTGAGCACATTACCTGCTATCAGCCAGCTTTTTACTTCTAGAAAGAATTTTATACGATATTCTGATAAATGAATTTCCATTTTTATAAACATATAAACCAATCTGCTGATTAATGAAAATCTCAAGTTTACTGAAAGCTGAAATACCAAATGAGGTAAAATAAAACTGTTCATGTTCTAATACTAAAATATTATACATTAATGCTGAAAATGAAATAAAATATTGACATTTTAGGGTGATGGGAAACCTACCATTAAGTTAGAGAGGCTAAAGTATGGGATTTAATTAGATTGAAGGTCTAAACTGAGACAAACTTAAAGTACAAGAATTATCATTCATGATTTCTTGGTCATGGTTTAGCACTTTTATCTATCAGCATGAGAAAGAATAATCTGGTCTGATCTCTGGTATAAAAATTTTCTTAAAAAATATTTTTAACATATATTTTCTTCAAGATTAGAAGTTTTGGTTGAATTAAAATGAATCTCTCAAGGCGCACTTCATCTGAAATTGAAGATTAAAAATTGTGGAAAACATCACATTATTACTCAGATTGTTTGAGTGCTTAATTATGCTAGTTTTTAATATCATATTTATTTTGAGTATGAATTTGTCTCATTTCTATATCCTAAAAAACAATCCGCAATCAAATAAAAGAGGCCACAAATTGAACTATATAACATCGAGTCACCCTTTAACCTTCCCTTGATAAATAGAGAACAAACTGTTAAAGTTCTTATGAGCAGCGTGATCTTTTCGGAATTTGAATATTTATTGGCAGGTATTCTAAACACTTTGCAAGTTTTATTTTTTAAATATTAATCAAAAGAATTGAGAGTTTTCAATACTAAGTAACATCTATCTAGGCAATCTAATATATCTCATACTCTAACATAGTAAGATAAGATCTATCACAGCTTTTAAAGACAAAAATAAAGCAGAAGAAATGGCCACAGAAACAGAGAGGAAGCAAAGTTCCAAATGTAATAGGTCACTGAGTTTTAACGTGAAGGACTTCCAAATGATTTTGAGCAAAGAAGATTGGAGATTATGCTATCAATGGAGAAGGCTAACAGCTAGAAATTGGGAATCTAATAGGATGGCTCTGGGTGAGATAACTGCTAGAACAAGTGTACTTTGGCTGTCCTTTGATTAGACATAGGAACAACCTTATTGGCTCAAGAATACCAAGGGTACAAGATAAAATCTATAAGCAATCAGATAACTAAAATCAATGATCTCCACTAAAACTTCCATGTTGTTTTGCAGTTTGTCAAAGGACTGACCAGCTGTATTAGTGTTTGTGTTGTAGCCATCCCATGGAATATCACTCATGGATTTTAGATGGTCCCTACGCCTTGCTCTGTCACACTGCTGGTGGATATCAGAGTCTTGCAGAGGGGAAGCCATATGAGGAGCAGCTGAGGTCCCTTGGTCTGCTCAGCCTGGGGGAGAGGAGGCTGAGGGGAAACCTCACTGCAGTTACAAATTCCTCATGAGGGTAAGAGGAGAGGCAGGCACTGATCTCTGCTCTGTGGTGACCAGTGACAGAACCTGAGGGAATGGCCTGATATTGTGTCAGGGGATGTTTGGGTTAGGTATAAGAAAGAGATTCTTCACCCAGAGTGAGATTGGGCAGTGGAACAAGCTCCCCAGGGAAGTGGTCACAGCACCAGCCTGACAAAGTTCAAGAAATGTTTGGACAATGCTCTCAGACACATGGTGTGACTCTTCAGGCTGTCCTGTGCAGGGCCAGGAATTGGACTGGATGATTCTTGTGGGTCTTTTTCAACTGAGGATATTTTGTGATTCTGTGAATTCCATTCATTCAAGGAGTTATTAATCCGGTCATCGAGTACCTCTTATAATCCCTCTACTCTTTTCTTGAGAAAGATCACTAACTTTGTCATCCAGAGGAACATTAGAAGCCATAATATAATACCATATAAGGTAGACAGAATAACTTCTTTTATAGACATTCTAGGTGACAATTAAAAAGGATTTTCTTGTTATTTATTTGGGCCATGAGTATTAGAATTGTAAATAGACAATACATCTGCTGGGTTTTGATTAGGCTGTTAAGAATAGGCTAATTGTAAATCTTTCCCTCTATATGTATGTCATATTCCTTTTGCCCATAAGAATCTGAGAGTGATGCAGTGGAAATGTTCATTTTGTGGCATATGACAAAATGAAATATCTCATCAGAGATATACAGGAATAGACTTTTTCTAGGCTGAAATAGTACAGTTCTGCAACATTTTCAATATGCTGCTCATTTCAGTTCTTCTCATGAACCAAGTCACCCTGTGGAACTTGCACTCAGTCAATGTATCTGGCAGTGCAGCAGATACTGTTAGGAAATTCCATTAAAATGACTGACAACAAAAGTATTATATCCAAGCTAAGGGCAGACTGCTGACATATGAGCTTAATGAATGTTAAAGCAGAAATATAGTTTATTCCTAGACTTCTTATGCTAAACCTAAAATATCATCTATAAAATTCTAATATCACTGCTATATCTGTGTACATAGAAGGATACTGACAAACCAGATACAGCTGCTTTCTGTGAAAACTATTTACCTTGAAAGCAAAATGCAGGAGCAGCAGGGATATTCAACCCAAATTCTAGTTGTCCAGGAATTACTACCAGGAGCAACCAGAAAAGCAAGTAGCTTGCTAAAAGCTTATTGGAATACAGTGTGTCTGCAAGGTCCTTGCCTATATCAAGAGTTTGATATATGATCATGCTAAGCCAGCAGTGATTCTGGTAAACTGGGCATGTAACTGTACTCTGAGTGACCTTCATGGATCAGCACAAATAGACATGATCTCCAAGCAGAAAGATTTTTGTAGTGGTTTCACAGAATGATCTAGATGTACAGAGACTAACCTTAGCAATGTGACAAATTCATTACTTTATTTTGTATTCTGTAAGCTAAAGGGATACAGGCACTGAGAAATTAAAACAATAACTTAGAACTTTAAGAGAAAAGCAAAGTGTGAATGTAAAAACAGTGTCCATCAATAGAAGGAAACAACTCTCCATGAGGATATAAGGACTGATTTGCATTGAAAGAGAGAAGTGATTGAACAAAAGTTAAATAGCGGGTGTGCTGGAGATCATGAAAGACCATTCATACTTGCACTGACAAAAGCAGGAGATGGCAAATGTCCCAAAACAGCAAAAAGATGTCTACATCCAGTGTAGATACCATCAGAAGAAAACTTTAGACTCAAGCAACGAACAGCTGATTAAATGTAGATGATTGAGAAGTTAACCAGAATGGTTTCTGTGAGAGAAAGGCATTGGGACAGTCATCTGCTTGAGACGAGAAATTAAATTATGTAGAAATGATCACAAAATCCCCTCAAAACATGAATTAATCTTGTCAGATCCTCACTTAGAGGAAATAATGGGAAAATCTGTATCTGTAATAATGAACCACTCTGCATATTCGCTGCTATGAAAAATGCTATTCTATTCTTATTTATTTTCACCCCTTGCTGTACCACAGATTCACAGAGTGGTTGAGGTGGTGAGGCACTGGAAGAGGTTGACTAGAGAAGCTGTATCTACCCCATCCATGGAAGTGTTTAAGACCAGGTTGGATGGGGCTTTGGGCAAACTGGTGAGTTGAAAGTGCCCCTGTCCATGGCAGGGGTTTGGAGCTAGATGATTTTTTAGTCTCCTTTTCAACTGAAACCATTCTGTGATTCTGTGAAAATATTTTCCTCAGAATACTCTACATTATAAGAATTGAGAAAATTCCTTGCTTAACCACAGGTTCGACATTTTAATGAGCTGTTATTCCTTGCTATTATGCATGCAGGCAGTATTCAAAATAGTTCTGTGTGTAAAAGCTCTGCTCCAGTTTTAGATATAAATGTACATATTGATTTGTACTTAATGAAATACTAAATATAGAAAATACTATGAGAAGAGTAAATTATTCAGAGTAAATTTGACAAACTTGTATAAAATAAATAATGTGTTGTAATTTATGGAAACACAGTTGAACTTAATTTATTCAGAAAATGACTGAGTAATCTTTTATGAATGTTAATATTTTCTACATTGATATCACACATGAATTGTAGATACTATGAACATTTTAACAAATGGTAATGGCCATTCTTAATATTACTTAACAATCTTAGCTTGATAGCTTTAATGAAAGGCATGGGAACAAAATAGTTCTTGATAGATATATTTTACAAGAAACAGGATTCAAAGTATCCTGACATCATTACAAAGTGCCCAAGGCCATGTGTTGGGCCATGTGTTGACGTGGTTACCATTTTTAGGGATTTATTTTTGCTAGAATGGATGGTGGCAAGAAATGCCCAGAGTGGGTCAGTGGAATGGTCAGTGAAGTGTAAGGCATGTGTGTGTGCATGTAAATATTCTGAATAAATGGTCATGCTAGAGTAGTGGTTGGCCCTCAAGAAAGAATGAAACATCTCTGCTGTAAGCTAAAACACCCACTAGAGACCTTCATTTCCCCCCTCCATTTTTTTTCTCAGTCCTTTGGCATGTGTGATAAGCTTAAGAGTGGAGAAAACATTTTTAACTACACTAAGCAGACCAAAAGAACAATAAATCTTATCTGAAAGATCGGTTATATGAAGGTGTCCTACTCTGGATTAAAAGCCTGTTTCCACATAATACCTTTGGGATAGGAGCTAAACTGTGGAGAGATTAAACAGAGTCATATTTGTATCACTCTGGTCTACAGTGAGAACAAATCCCATTAGAAAATTTAATAATTTATTTATTTATTATTTAATGCAGATAACGCAGACAAATGAACCTTTAGAACAATTTAACAAAGAGTTAAAAATTAGGAATGAAAGAGAGGATAATATTCATCAGACATGCCTGATGTTTGCTTAAAATCAAGTTAGAATTCTATGTAAGATTATGATAAGAGTAGGAAAATGAATGGAAGAGAGTTACTGAAAATATAGAAATAATTCTATCTCAGGTAGATCCTGCACTGAATAATTGGCCAACAAGACATCACTAAGTGAAACAGTGTCATGCAAAATTCCATTATCCTTATTCTCCTGTGGATATGCACTTTTTGCCATTAATCTGGTCTCAACAGGTCCTTGGCTTCACCTGAGCTAGTAGAGCTAGTCCATGAGTTTATTCCACAATTCCTGTACATAGGTAAGAAGGTAAGAGTTAATTGTAATATATAAGGCACAGGTAGGTCTATAAACTTGATACCGTAATGCCTAAATTAGAACCTGAAATTCACAATGCAGTAAAAGAAAGATACAAAACAATAGTTCTCTATGTAAGGAACACTTTAATCCCTCAGTTCAATTATTTTAACTGAGCATTCATCCATAAACCAGCACTGTAGTCTATCCTCAACTGGCTTTCAAACCACAATGGAGCCCTGTGCTTTGTATTTTATGGTGCTCTACTAGTTGGAATATTTGTCCAAGTAGATACTAAAGCCAGAGATGTCTCAAATTTGTCCTCATAAATAGCAGCATACTCCACAGCTCTCAAATAGCCATCAGCATGTCAGTTTCAAACATGGACATGACTGAATATAGATGCTTACAATTCTCTAAGCTTAGGAAAAAAGTAGGAGTCTAGGATTTTAAATGCTTCCACAGCTTGTCTGTTTACAGGTATGATTTTGTTTATATTTACTTCAGATTTTTATCTGTGAGTCTGAAGCCCAGCCATAAAATGTCCTGTGCCCATATCTAAGTTGTTTGAAAAAATTTGGAAATTTCATGCTAACTGATGCAATTTTGCTGACAGCAAAGATTGATTAATTTACTATTTAAATTTCATGTAAGTATATAGGTTCAGATGAGTACCAATTTTTAACTGTGAAAGTTTGGTTCACCAACCTCTTTCTAGTTGGCTTAGAAAATTGGGGTTTCATTCAACCAAAATGACTCATGGACAGAGATGTCTTTTCTCCAAGTGGTCATACACTCAGGTAATGTGGTATGTCAGAACATTTTTTTCTCATTTAGTAATTGAAGAATTGGGGTTTATATGACCATGTCCTATTAAGCTAGTGAAATTGTTTACATTTTACAGTAATTTCTACAATCTAATAAACAACCTAAACATACTGTGTCAAGTATCCTGCCTACATACTTGACATTAAACAGATGCTGAAGTGTTTTGCTGGCTCTTGCCATAAATGACTACTTAAGGTACAGTCAAGGAAGAACCATTTGTTTCTCAGGGACATTCTCTGAAGGATTTCCCTGAGTTGTGCTCTGTGTGCAACATGATTTGAGTTTGAAAGACGATCAAAGCACAAACCAGGGCACACTGCTTTTCTAACGTGCACTGCAAGTTTTCTCTAAACTCCTCACACATTTCCACCTCACTAAAAGAAGATGCTTGCTGGTACCTGGCTTAGATTCTTGTCTTGATTTGTCTTCTGAGTCTTTGGCACAAAGGTGGCTTAGTGTTAACATGCCTAGTCACTTAATGCAACATCTTTTATGTCAGTGCACATATGCTTGGCTTCTGATTAAATATATTTTTAAATATATATTTCTTTTCCAAGACGCCTTTCATTTGAAATATTTGGCAGCTGCCTATTTCATTTTGAGGTGCTACAATTGACTTAATATTAGCATATTTATAGGAGTGAAAAAGCAGTTTTTACTTCCTGTGTGTTAGAGTAGTATCAGCAATTCAATATTTTCAGAAACATAATTTTCATTTTTAAATCCCGATATTCAGCTGCTTAATCTGGATCTGATCCTCTCTTGGATTTTAAGGTCTCCTTAATTTTCTAAAATAAATTTAGGGCATAACTTTCGTACATCCTGATTTTTTTTTTTTCTGGCAACCATATGAATAAAAATTTGTAAGATTGCAGCGGATCAAAGAATCTGGTAGTACACTAATGTTTCAACAAAAATTATGTTTGGTCAAATGTTCTTGCAGGGAATATTAAAAGGAAATTGATCAAGATAAAAAGCTTCACAATGTGATAAAAGGAAAAAGACTACTTCACTTGAAGGTTGTACACCTAAAGAAATCTTAATCAGAGTTTACTTATTACAAATAAAGGCCATTTATTACTGCAGCAAAGTGACTATTATGAATTGAACCAATAACTTTTTTTATATGAAGGGAAATGTTTTATTCTAAAACAGGTAAAGGCTATCAAGTATATGAACAAACAATAACAAATTCTTCAGTTTAAGACAAATCCTATCTAAATGTAACTTTAAATCACTTCAGATATAACTTGAAAGGATGAAGGAATTTCCTAGCACAGAACTCATTAATGTCAGAAAAATATTTTCTTTGGCTATACCAGACACTACATGCTAAAAGAAAAAAAAAATATTATAAAACAGACATTTCAGAAAAGACTTCAGGAAATCTTAGTTTAAAAACAAAACTGTCCTAACCCAAACAATTCACACTAGCATGAGTAGTTACATAAGAGTTCACACTTTGTCATATTTTATTAATTAAACTTTAGAAACCATCTGTGCAATGTTCTTTGCTAACATAAAATAAGGAAAAATAAACATAATTACTTATATGTATTATATAGGAATAGAGATTCTGTAGCTATCAAGATCAAATAGGCAAGCTCAAATTTTTTAATAGATGGATGGATGGATACATATGCACTGTTGACAAAAGATACTCTGAACCTTCTTATCCATTTTCAATACTTGAACTCCAGCTTCTCATTTCTTAATGTTGTTTTTTTCTGTAAAGCCTAAATCTTATGTAATTCATATATTGTACCTGCATGTTCCTCACGCTTTTTAGATTGTCTACCACTAAATATAAAGGGGGAAAAAATAGATTTAGAAAATTAAGCCTTACTTCAAGTTTGCCTCTGAGAAGGAAAAAGAAGCTTTGATAAAATCTTGAGAATTAGCCTAATTTAGCTACTGAAATTCCTCAATAGACACGTTTCTATAGTTACAACTATTTTAAAAAATTTATTTGCCATAAATCTTTGTGATGGTCAGGTGGTGGTGGTTTCTTCATATATTTTTCTCTTAAAAAATTTTAGGAACAGGAAAAGTTATTGACTCTTGGCTCTTATTAAATCTAGACTTTATACAATATTTAGCTATGAAAAAACTGATATTTTCTTAAGTCACGTTCTGTGACAGTCATATTGAAGAGAATAATAAAGACTCCTTATCAAAATTAAAACATGAGGAAGACAGCTGGTGAAAATGCTGAATATTGATAAATACAGCTAAAATTACCTACAGGCAAGATACATTAATTGTAGTAACTTTCCTTGTCTTAAAGCAGTCCTCAGTCTGCAATGAACTATCTCACAATTTTTTACGTACATGTCAAGTTCATTACTTATTAATAGTTTGGGTGATGGTTACAGCTATTAAATTAAAACTATGTTAGTGCAGTCTCCACCTGGTGTTGCATGTGAGATTTGAGCTTCAGTGGCTCCATCAGCTCTTGAACTGTTGGAGCTCTTTCCATAGTGTGTCCTCAGCATCCTTGAGAGATCCTTGCCACAGAACCGCCTGCAGCTGGATGCTCACACAGTTTGAGCTGCTCCCAGACAACATCCAGCCCCAAATTTCCAGTATTTCCTTCTAATGTTAACACTTCCACATTTCAACTAGCACCGTTGTTCTGCCAGTGTCAGAAAATAACTGTCTGAGTGATAGTGTGGCCACAGTCCAAACCAATATATTAATTTTCAGCAGTATTGTTCCACCACTGTAGGGCAGTGATATTCAAAATCTTGTCATCTTATCTGGCAGAAAGGCTCATGGCACAGAACTGGCTAAGTGGTGTATGGATGGACTGGGAGCTGGGCAAGGTTTGCACTCAGATAGAAGAGAGGTAAATGTCAGGTGCACAAGAGTTATTTTTTACCTCCCGCATTCTGAACATTCTGCTCTCACCTCCCAGTCTGAGTCCACCTTGGCTGTTCTCTGCATGGCTTTGTCCTCAGTACCCTGAGACAATGTGATGCCAAAGTGGCACATTTTTTCTGCTGACACTACTCCTGCCTTTTCAGAAGCCACTATAAGCTCAACATGTTTACCACCAAGAGAGGGATGAACTTTCTTTTAAAGATGATTGGCAATATCAATGAAATAGCACACAACTTATTCTTAGGTAAATTTGCATTTTGAAGACTTTGGTCACACCACAGATGACCATCTATTACAGAATAAATCATTACTCAATTAATGTTCTGATAATATACATCCCATTTTTTATGTTATGCAAGCAATACAGACATTTTAGAACAATGGGAATTACATGTATACAACAGACTGATTAATTATCTAATCAGTGAAAAGAGGTGAAGATATCAGTTATCTTATTTTATCTTTTATTCATGCAAAAAGAAAACCCTCTAATTTTTACTTTTATATCTCTTTTAAATACTTCTCGAAAAAATAAAAGAGAAGCAAAGAAACTATAGACAAAGAGGCAATGGAGATTTTGTTATCACCCAGCAAGAAACACATACAGGCATGATTGAGGCAAAGTAATTGTATAGAGGCAAATTATTTCAGAATCACCTTTTGGCTGTCTGAAGACTTAAGAATTCCATGAAAGTGGTATGAATCCTAATAGTGGAGATTGAACTGATGTTATTTCATCAGGGAAAGGAGGTGTTGTGGAGGTTTAGGCTTCAATTTTATGCTCAAAATTTTCTTATTGATAAGAGAGGAAGAAAGAAATATAAAAAGACAAGAATTTATAATTAACATTCTTGACAACCTAATGATTCAATTGTAGAATTATTATTCGTCAAGATGTGGTTATTACAGAAAGAAAAACAAAACAAAGGAAAGAAAAAGAACACCACTCTTACAGACAAAATATCATTAATAATGCCACAGTTAAAATTGTTATATATATCTTATAAAATGTCTATGACTTTATCTGGTGTATCTGGTGACAAGTTCAAAGAGGACAAGCCTGGCAGACCATCCTGAGGCCTTGCAATCACAATATACCCCTGTGGCCTGTAAGGAACAGAGGAAATATTCTTAAATAGATGACACAGAGCACACACAAAATAAATACAACATGTCTGGGACAGGACTGCACTTTTCAAACACGAGTGCAGAAGATTTACTGTTCAGCTTCTTCAGTGTATTTTCCCTGCTGTGGTTCTTCCTATCAAGTACAGAATGCAAACCCTCTCCTGCTCCCTTCTTTTAAGGAACAAACAGTTTAGGAAAAAAAAAAATAAAAAAAATAGAAACATTCAGCACAAGAGTACCTTAATAATATCATATATCACTGAGGATTATATAATCTTTTGCCTTCTGTTTCAATAAGAGCTCTTGCCAAATCTCCAATATTATTAACAGTGTTTGGTTTTGTGTTTTTTCAATTAAAGAAGTCAGGAGTCTTTCAGCTTCTAATTTTTTAAATTAATACACCAGTATGAAATTCAACAGAAAATCAAACATATTCTTGCCAAGCAGCTAACAACAGTCTATTATATATTTTAGACAACAAAACCATGTTTTGAATTCCCAAAAAAATGTATTTATATTTATAATGTTCATTATAAAAACTGAACATTCCTTGCTAGGCTATTTTCCTATGGTTACCTACATTTTCACATTATCTCGGCTTCAGGTGGGAAATAATCCTGAATAAGACTTGAAATTCACTTCCAGTCTTGTCCTAGGTCCAGGGTCACTGGAACTATTGCTTTTTTGTTAACTCTGAACAGCTTTGGAAAAACACTACTGCTTTCCAAAACATTCATTCAGAAATAGTTTTGAAAAGAAAGTGTGGGGAAACTACAAAATTAAGAAAAAAAACCAAAACCCATCAAGCAATATTTTCTTAATTCCTCAGAAAATACGAGATCAGAATTCTCTGAAAATTACCAAAGGGATTAATTATTTTAGAAATCATTTTTACTTTTGGGTCTACTCACAAGACTGATTGACTGCTCTGTCAACTTAATGTGCCCATGATTACTTTTCTTATTTATTTCCAAATGAAAATACATCTTTTTTTGAAAAAATAAATACAAGAAATAAAGAAAACAACAGTTCTATTCTCTTCATCTGCTTCAGAAACATTGATAAGATTCAATGCTGAATGAATATTTGAGGTAGGTTTTGTAAGCTACAGCATACATTTCCATTAGAGTAGTTGTTGAATTTTAATCTACTAATTATAAAATGCAGGAGATTGCAGAAGAAAATTGTCAGTAATGTTTCCACCTCATGCTTGAATAAAATTTTTGTAGAAATCGTCCTGAAATGTAAAACAGACCTTAAAAAGGAAACTTATTAAAAAAGCTTTAATTAACATACTAATGAAATAAAAGCACTTGTAAGAGTTTTACCTAAACATTGGTGTCTGTTGAGTTTTCTTGACAAAGAGAAATTAAATGGCAGGATATTTCTTTCTATTGTTTTATTTATTTAACTTATCATGGGTACTCTGAAAAGTCTGATATTTTATGTTCCTTAGCAGTAAAAGGGACTTAAGTGAAAAAACACATAATCTTCCACATAAAAAAAGTTGTACTGATTGCAAAATAGAAATTTTGACTCTACTTAACATTGAAATTGCATTCTAAGAACATTTTTTTCTCAAGTTTTTTTCAGAGATTTAATTTTCAATACAGAATTATAATAATTTTTTCTTTTTATTTATTTATTATCAGTACTGATTTATATGATGCTATTATCTCAAAGACATGAAAAATCAATAGAATTCAACTTTTCTTACAGTTTTGCAAGTAATTTTTATAATTTTTAATTGAAGTTAAAGAAACAATATTCCTGAATGTTTGTTTCGAGATGGAATACTGCATATTTCCTGTAAGTTGCAGAGGGTGAACAAACAGAAAAAATTTAGATAAATTCAGTAGTAGTCCTGACAGAGTTCATAACAAAGTGCAATTAAGAAAAAAATCTGAGTATTTGAGTAGTGGCAGTTCCATTTATCTTATTTTAATTTTTGATTTCTGAATCATAGAAATAAAAAATTAAAAATTAAAAGGAATGTTTTTTCTCTTTCTGGAGGTTTTGTTGCTCTATTGTGGAGACACTTTATTAGTCTAGGCAGAAATAAGATATTTCAATATGTAGGACTGGTAGGGATTTTATGGTGTTTAAATAGTTCAGAAATGGACAGTCATAGTTTATAATTAACTAGGAATGGTGACTAATTCATTGATTTCAATTTCTTTGAAGAGGCTCACTTATTATCACCTTAAATGAGCAAAGAGTTTTGTGGTATTACTGGAAGGTAAAAATTCAGATTATGTGGGCAGTTTCAGAATTCAGTACTGTATATCTAGGACAGAGACAAGGTCATGCTGACCTAGAATAAAGCATATATATATTTTATTTCTGTTTAGCCTCCATTAATTCCCTCTTCTACTTAATTACAAAATTGGACCTCAATTTATAATATATCTCCACTAACTAGACTGAATACAATGTTCATTTCATGTGCAGACCTAAAAAACTTCCTAAAATCTGAAGAACTTTCTGTGGTGCTTCTTTCTGAGTTATGTTATTGAGAAATAATATTTGCCTAAAAGAAACAGTTCATAAAATAGAAAAGAAATTATTATTTGTTAATAATAAGTAAAATAAAAATTTGAAATTATTTATAAAATAGGGAAGGGTTACAGTGGTATTATAAATCTAAACTGACAATTATAGAAGGAAGGTTGGCCAAAGATGGATGTGGAAAACTGCTGTCCAGGTGGGTTTAGAAACAAAAATTTGTTATTTTTTACTCACATTCTAGCAAATAAAGAAAAAATATTAGTGATATAAACCTTACTAGTTCTAAAATATACATAATTTTGCAGAAAATTAAAAAATAAAACTATATATTTCTGAAAATTGTAATTCAAAATCCTTTATTTCAAGTTTACTTGGGAAGCATTTCAACCATTAAATTAAGGCATTATTTTTTGTTTTATTATTGTTTTAAATCATATATGAAAGTCATGTGTACAGTATTGGCCTTTTGAAAAAGTTAAATAAGAACTCTCTAACACTTTAATCATGATTTTATAAACCTTGAGATATTCCAGAAAAATTTGAAAAACAAAATAATAAAATTAATGTCTCTGGTTCCTAAGCATTCTTTCTTTACAATATAATAGAGTCTCCAATTTTCTCCCTCTCCCGTGTCTCCTGCTATACCAGCATTTTATTTTCTCTTTTCTGTTTGGTTATTGCCACTTAAGCAAATACAGTATTGACATCCTTCCCACACTCAGTTTGGCTTGTGTGTTCACTCATGTCTTTTGGGAGAGGGAGCACTTGTTGGCTTAAATACCAACAAGTTTAAATTTTCTTTTTTTGTATTGTGCCTCCCAAAATGGGATACATCTTAGTTCGTCACTGTGTAATGATATGAATTATTAAATTTTAAGCTTAATGAGTGAACTATTGTATAAATTTTAAAGCCTGTATTTTAGAAAGAGTCAGACTAAATACTCATAATGGTTCACTCTGACCTTAAAACTCATGAAAGCTCTCCTTCCTTTATTCAGTCTCCCTTTCCTTGCAGCAGTGTGCTAAAGTTTCATCCTTCATTCAGAAACAAAATAATTATGGCTGAAAGCATAATCTAAGGTAATTTAGGTTTCACAACCCATGTGAAACTGATGAAAAAGTGTGCCTGTGGGACACCACATGCAGGGTTTTCTTATTTTCACTTATTAGGTAAAACAGCTCAAAAAGAAATTGTGATAATTAGCATAGCCCTGACACATGGATGGTTTGGTCTAGGTAAGCATCCAGATGGGCACGGTGGACTTTCTGCTCAGAATGGGGGTGGGGACAGTGTTGTGTTTGGCAGTGGTTGGAAGCAGTGTAGGAATGGCAGCACCACTGGCAGAGGGAGATTTGTGTTGTGAGGTCTGAGGCAGGGATGGTCTTGGCTGAGGATTCTAAATCTGGGCCAGCTGGTGGAGGAGTTAGGAGTGATACATTCTATGGCTTTATAAAACAATGGATATTTCATGTTCCTGCTCAGTGTGGTAGGCAGTAGGGAGGGGCAGAAAGATGATCATGCAAAAGACTGGTTTGTATTCCTTTTGTTGACAAGGAAAGCTGGAAGTTACAGGGGGGCAGAAGAGCATCCTTCAGTAGCTTAATTTCAGGGTGAGAGGAAATCAACCAAGGAAGAATGGGAATAGGTTTTTCTAGCAACTTAATAGTATAGCTAATAAAGGACAAAGGAAGACAAATCTTAGGAGTAACCAATATAAATTTTAAAGAAAAATGAGCATTAGATTGAGGGGTTTTACATGCAGGGTGACTCTGTTTCTCTATCAGAGAATATCCTCTATACTTTACTGGTAAGAAATGAAGTGTTTGACTATGTGTTGCTTTATCTCTTTGGACTAGGTGTTCTCTTTTCTTATGGGTAAAACACAAACCAGAAAGTTACATCCTCAGATTGGAGAAAAGGTGGTCCACTGAAATAAAGCTGGAGAATTAGCAGCAGAACCTAAGGAGAATCTTAGAAAGAGCAGGCACAGAATTTTTTCAGCTCACCCACAGGGACTAACAATTTATCTGCTTTTTCCTAAAGTTTTAAGCTTTGTTCTGTTGAAGAGACTTGTGTGTCCTACCATAAACCACTGAAACATGAGAATGACAAATCAAGCAAATATTACAAGTTGATATCTAAGAGGTTGGGCCTCAGTAAAATGTAGACTCCCTGCAGCAACAGGCTTCTACCATTGGTTGGTTACATATCCAAAGTTTAGTACAAGTTTCTGCTTATAATAGGTCACATAAGCACAGAATCAGAGTCATCAAAGCTGGAAAAACCTCTAGGATCATCAAGTCCAACCTTTGGCCAAACAGCATCATGTCAGCTGAACCATAGCAGAGAGGGCCATATGCAGTCATTTCCTGAACACTCCCAGGGATGAGTACTCCACCACTTCCCCAGGGATGGGTGCTCCACCACCTCTCCAGGGATGGATACTCCACCCTGAGCAGCCCTTTCCAATGCCATTCCAATTAAAGAAATGTTTCCTCATGTCAGACTTGAATCTCTCCTGGTGCAGCTTGAGGCCATCTCCTCCAGTCCTGTTGCCTTGCAGCCTTACACCAAAACTAGTATTTCCACTTTTAAATCTGGTTAAGGATTTGAAGTGAAACAAACACAGAGCATGTAAGGTATGTCTCTATATAAAGTTTTGAAGACTCAATATTTTTACTTGTTCTTAAATATCAATATACCTTTTTGTCTGTATAGCAGCCCTTCACACTTGCCTCTTTTTTCCATGTCTTTGTTTAACTGCAACTTATCAGCATTATTAAGAGTTTTTTCTTTCATCTTTGCTACCTGGTTTAAAGAGGAAGAATATAAGTAGCAACTTATTTAACACTAATGTACGTGTCTAATGACTGTAAATGTTAATCTTGTGCTACATGTGAAGAGAGTAGGTGGATTTTGCTGGGTATAGTTATTTTTGCTAAAAACTTAACATTGAAATGTCATTTTAGCATTCCATGCTTGAAACATAAACCTACAATCACAAGAATTTAATAAACTGCAGGTCAGTTTCTTATAGTAGACTTAAGTCAGACTTTGTTCCTTTTCTTAATCATATCTCACAAACATGGCATTTACATCATACTCTTTTTCCTGCACTAAACTTTGAATCTATTGCTCAGAAAATAAACTAATGAATGATCATTTACCAAGGTATTTTATAAACCATATATTTGCATTCTCTCTGATGTAGAAATCAATACTGTATATAAATCCCTCAATATATTCTCTTTTAATTACTGGTTTTTTGTACCAACTATTTCATTCAGGTATTTTGCTTTTATATTTGAAATAAAAATGAACTTTATCATTTTCAGGAAATCAGTGACAGTTTAATAAATTAATACTGGTTGTTATTAATAGTAAAAAAGGAAATATAAACCAATCCAAGATGACTTTATTCTGATTTTCCTAACAAACCATCCTCAGTCACAAAGTTACAGCTTTAAAACAATTTTAAGATTTATGAAACAATCAATCTTCATTTGAAGAAATTCAGTTGAGGCTTACATCCAGTCAAAGTGAGGTAGAAGTAAAATAGGGGACTAAACACTGTGGAAGAAAAAAATCTTACCCAAGAAAGTGATTATTCTATCTATTACATATTGTTGAGAAACAATCTGTATTATCTTTTGTGAAGTGTTTTCTCCAGTGCCTTTAAGGGAACTGAACCTTTGGAGATGAGGTTGAAGCTGTGAGTTGGACAATCATTCTGTGATGAAGGCTTTATGGAACTTGTTTCTATGCTGCTTTTTTTCAATGCTAAAGAGGTTCTCACCTCTTAACTGTGACATATGAACATCTTCTGCTGAATATTTAAAAATTGTCCTAAGCATCAAAGGAGAAATGCTTTAAATTCTTTTTCATAGATTTTATGAAAGAGGTATCATATGCAAACTACCTGGGAGATTTTTGGGTTGGAAGGTCAAATTGTTTTCAGAGACACAAGACATTCAAATAGTGAAACATGTTTATCTCACTTTGCCCCTGATTTCCCCCTGTCCTTTTCTGAACATTTATATTCTTGTAATAATTTCCAGGTTTGGTTATTTTAATTATGAGCTTTTAAGAATTACAATATTTAATCTGATGGCAGATGTTGAACATGATAGGATATGCTTCAATTAAATAAATCACTACTGCTTACTGTATGGTCATCCAATTGCTTTCAGAAAAGCTCTGTGTTAAATTCTTTCCAAAATAGCACTGGTTTTCATGTCCCAAAATGCCTTCCTGCTTTGACCTAAACTGTTTTAATATATAATCTTGTTATTTTTTCTATCCCATCACAGATGTTAAAATTGTTGACTATGAATAAAGAACAATTTTAAGAAGGTAAAGGAGAAAAGTCTGAGACATGATGTTTTTTTCCTTCTTGCCATTCCTTTCTTATATCCCTGAACACACGCTAAGCAGGATAAAAAGAATTTTATGGAACATACCAACATTTGGGGGTGTTTCTCTTGTACCTTGACTAAGCCTACTATGTGGTAAATATGATTGTGGGCGGTTTTTTCTTCACAAGTAAATTTGTAATGATTGTGGGTATTTTTTTCTTCATAAGTAAATTTGTATATTAAATATTCTTTTTCCTATTTTTAGTTTTTATCTTTGTATACCAGTAATGAATACTGGTGCACAATCTGTAACTAAGAAAATGGTTTATTATAGATAAGGTTTTGTGCATAACACATTACCTTTGTTAAGCATGAGTGACACCAGGGTCTTTTTGAAAAACCTCTTTGTCTTACTCATTGCTGAGTAAGAGTAAAATGGCATGCAATTTCATCTGGCTTGTGGAAATAAGAAATACCTCAAAGTTAAAAACTTTGCAGTATATGTGTTTGTTCATCATCACAGGACTAGGTCAGTTCTTGTTTTTCATAAATGGTATTCCCAATGCCATGTTTGGAATAAAACAAGGGTTTGGGAATTACAGCAACTAAAAATCTTAGCACTTTTATATGTTTACACACCTTTTTTTCAGTTATTCCAAGATCCTAATTGGATATTATTCTAATATTCTAATAGAGTTAGAATGAGCTACTCATAAATTATCCACGACATTGATCTAATATATTTGCTCTTTTGTAGCTTTGATAGTATTTTGCATCTTATTTACATATGTACATGAAAATGCCAATCACTATACATTTTTTTACACAAATTGAATCTTGTTATAAACATGCATATTTATGTTTTCAAATTTACTATGAAAAAAAGTCCTACTAAGTCAGACATACTTTCTAAGTAGATTTCACATCTTACGCTTTCTTTAGGACAATTAATCCGATTGAAATACTTCTTGGTTTGTGGTTCTTATTTGGAGGGGATATATTGCATCAAAGGTGTTCTATGATTCTGGCATGTAGATGACCTGGTTGGAGTGTCCAATTCATAAAGTAGAACAGAACCATGAAATTTCTAAGCATGAATAGTGTTTATGTACCTATATTTAGTTTACATTTTGGTTGGTTTTGGTTTTGTTCCAGCAGGCTGTAAAGCAGGGTTGAGTTTAATGAGTTTTTTGCTTTAATAGTGATTGAGTTAAGCAACATCAAAAGCCCTAATTTTTGGGGAAGTTGTCAATGGCATTTGCATTATACTTGCAGGCATTGATTAAGGTCAAATTCTTATAAAATTATATATTTGTATAGTTGTATAGGCACTGGGTGACATTCATTATGAGCTAATCTGAAATACTGAAACAATGTGCTAAATGAATATATAGTTACAAAATGCCAGTAAGTTGCATCAGCTCTATATGCTTCTACTTGGCAAATGAGTGTTTGTTTGAATTCAGCATTATTTAACAGTTTCCCTTTTAAAAATCATCTCTTTTTTTCAACACATGAAATCACAGGAAACTATGAAATGTATTATTTTGTGTCTAAGCATTAACTGCACATTGTTATTGGCTTCTTTAATGCTATGTCTGAGTAGTAACTGAAATGTCATGTTCCCTAATAGCTAACTAAATATATAATCTATGGAACATAAATAATTATACATATCCATTTTCAAATATATTTTAAACTGTGCTGGCCTTTTGTCGTTTATAGCTTAATATCCTTAGTTTGCTGATTCAGTGATATTGAAGCACCTATGGTAAAATGTTAATAAGCTACTGTCATATTTGGAATTCAGTTCAGGTCTGTAAGTCAGATCAAAGGTCACAAGTCAGTTTAGATTTTCTCTTCCTCTTTATTTTTTAATTTCTGGTTTCTTTTTAAAACTTTGCAAATCTTTGTCTTGACTACTTTTTGTCTTTTGAATTATAAAACACGCATGAGAAGCTGTTTGCTGCAACACATGTAGATGGAGATATTTATTTTTACTCTTTGACAATTTAGTTAAGCATAGCCACACTGCAATTCCCTTATTCTTTCCTCCTTCTGTTCTGAAACAGCTCATGATGGTACACTGCTAAAAGTCTAGAACTAGAGAATGTGAAAACAGCAGGGAAACAAACATTACATAGGGAATATAGCACAAATATCATTATAATTTTTAAATACTCAAATCTTCAGAGGATTAGATGCCCATATTTATTAACAACTGGTGACTTGTGCTCATTTAAAAAAAAATATCTTCAGACACAGACATTCTACACAAGTTAAAATACAGATGCAATGTTTTTCCCTCCAAATATGGGATATACATTTTTAGGTTTCTCACTAGGGAATTAGTATAAATTTTAGTAACAATGAAAGGAAAATAACTGAGTATCAAGAATTCATCTGGAAATGTCTGTGGTTACTGCAAGTTACATGATAAAATTTTGCATATACTGATGCTGTGCACTTTATAATATTACACCTTCATTAAGCCACTGCATTGTTTTAAACCAATCAGAAAATTAAGTCCTATACAATTGTTTTAACATCTTAGGGGTGGACAGCCATTGTTTGAGAGTTGTCATGGTACTTCTAAAAGTTTTAACCCTTTATTTTTGTTATATCTGAGAATTTAAAGTATAAGTTTGTGTTTCTTTTTAGATTTACATGGAAGGTGATCATCGCTATCTCCCACAAATCCTATTACTCCTTCTTAAATTCAGTCTTGGATTAGAGATGCCACATCCATTCTTCACTGTCAGTTACTGAAACAGAGTTCTTGTACTTCAAGGAAGAGAGGCCATGTCTATCAGTTTTGGACTGCCACAGAAACTTTGAGAAATATAAAATATGATCATGTTTTCCCCTTTTTAATCTGAAATCAGTTAAATGGTATGTAAATAGAGCTTTTTTTTTTTTGGATTTTAATAGTGAAGACTATTAAAAAAACTTAAAGAAAGAAGCTAGTCTTAGTTTCATCTATTTGCCACTAGCCCAGGAAAATGCACTTGGTAATAATTAGGTAGCTGAGGAGGTCTCATTCTGTAAGGAAAGCAATGATCAACTAGGACTCTTTCTAAAAATTTTTGAAAGAATTTTGACTTACAAAATTATTAGAATATGTGAAGCAAACTATATTTCAAAGCTTCCAGCTAGAGAAATGAACACTCTTTCTTTCTTACTATTTGATGTCAGTTCTTATTAGTTCTAAACATAATGAACAGTGATTTAGTATTTGGTGTGTTTATCCAGATTATGCTGTTATCTCTGTTTGGTGCTTTAATCTCTGGTGTAAAGATTGTGTGGTGTTTCAGTGCCAGTAGGGGCTAAATGCCATTTTTGGAAAGATATGCTTTTGAACTGGCAAGGAGACCATAATTGGCACTGAGAGTAAGTAGTTTTTATGTCAAGGTTGTCAAACCTATTTTGCTGCCAGCTCTTGGCCTGAATTCTACTTAATGCCAGATGGTATTTTTTTTTAAATGTTCTTGAATAGAGCAGATCATTAATTCCCCCTGGATTTTCTCAGACACCTTATATGATGAATTTCCCTGCCCACATGCCTCTGCAGTCTGTGGTAGCCTATGTTATTTCTTCCTTTTTATTGTGCAGAAACCATGACTCATTCACATACTCTACAGAAGCTGTGCAACATAAATACATGTTCCTTTTTTTTTTTTTTTTTTTTTTTGAGGTGAATGTTGCTGGTTTTTTGACATACAATTATTTGCAGGCGTAGCTGGCATTATTTAGACACCCAAAAGTGCTCCTAATTGCCGTGATTGTTCCTACAAGTCAGCCAGAAGAGACATAAAATACTCTTTAAGTTTTATGGACAGGCAGTTACAGTGCAGTGTGAGTGAGCTGGCACACGCTGGGTGGTTGTTTCCAAATCCCTTCCACCCAGACCAGTGCAGACTGATTCTCCAGTGCTCCACTTATTGTACACTTGCATGCACACTGTGTGCTTGATACCAGATTGTACCAGAGAATTCCCAGGTTTAGGGCCCCTGAAAAGAGGTCTTTGTTAGAAGTGGTAGAAATCAGTAGCAATGTTTCCCTTGCCAAGAAAGCATGCAGTTCATATTAATAAAGAGGGCCCCGTGAGGTTGCCAAGGTAGGCATTGAATTACTTGTCACTGCTGGAGGAGTTTTAATGATTAAAAGCTGCTTTCTCTTTTCCACTAAGAATTTGTGAAGTAGTAATGGAAATTGCTCTGTCCTTCTCTTGTGGGCGAACCAACCAAAGAAGCTGTTTCATTGTACCCAGTAAAAATAATATACCTGGCACCAATATATCTTAATTTTTAGTCCAGTTTCTGTTAAGAATGCTATATTTTATAAAATTTAAGAAAACTAAGGGTTCCAGGTATGAAATTAAAACAGTGGATATTGCTGAGTTTGTGTAGATATCACTTTCTGGCTTTTGAATTATGGTTTCTGGGAATTACCTCATGATTTCTGTCTGAAATCTAAAAAGCTCTACCAAAGATGCTTGTTAACAGTCTTGAGCACAGTAACTTAACAACAGCTGTTTATTAACATTTTTGTCAAGTGAGATTTAGTGGAAAGAATCTGAACATCTTGTGAAAGATAAAAAGGTCTTGTAGAATTTTGGGGTATATTTTTTTAGGATTAAAATAAACATTTAGCAGCACCCCAGAATTTGGCTGCAGTTTACCCCAAGAAGGCAGAATCTGTGAACAGCTCAGAATACCTCTAAGAGTATGCTCTGCTGTAGAAATACTGTCACACTCCCAGTAAACAGATTTTTTCTTTTTTTTTTCTTTCTTTTAATTTTTTTTAAGAGAGAGAGAGCTAGAGAGCATCTTCTCCTTCATTCAAATTTTTCTTTCAGATTCTTGTATCAGGTGGGCAGCCACACCCTTCAGAAAGGTTTTTCTTAGTCGTTCTTCAGAAATAAAGTTGTGATTGGTTTCTTCCTGTAAATTTAAATCTTTCCAAGCTGTACATTTTAAAATATATTTAAAATTTTAAATGTGCTGTCACGTCTGTGGCAAGGTCAATGAATATTGGAAAGTCAAATGTTAAAACTTTGTCACTTTGAAGTGTGTAATGCAGAAGTGAAAAAACCCTGAGTCTGCTCTGAAGCATGAGCGGTATCAGTTTTGGAGTGTTGCCATACTGAGTTCCACTATGTTGGTTCCAATTTAGGAGACAGATAAATTCCTCTCATTTTTTCAACCTCTCAGCATCTGTATTGATTACCTCACATTTGACAACAAAAATTGACAACATGCACAATTTCATTTGTGCTTCTAAAGGTTGATTTTAGTTTGGTCATATCGTTAAAGTCACAGAAAACCTCCAAGGTTCTTTTCAATATAGTTTCATAACAGAGGACACTAATATTTTAGTTTCAAATATCATGGTATTTTGACAGGCATCTGTAATGAAATCATACCTGTGGGTATTTTGCTACTATCTAGCAAAGTTTATTATTTCAATATTCCATTTCATCCCATCCCATTTGTGCTTGGTATACCAGAGAGAATCCTATTGTTTGCAGTGAATATAAATTTAGGATCTATTATTCCTGAAGGAATATTTTGTTTGTTTATTAAATTCTTTACAAAAGAGTATTCTTTTTCTACTACTAAGCTAGGACTTCATCTACAATCAAATATCTTTTGATTTCTAGCTGTGTAGAATCATCCTGCATTTGAATTCTCTTAATTAAAAGCAAATAAACAAAAATCTAAAGCCCCTGAAGGACTTAGAAAAGTTTTCTTTGATCAAAAAAAATCCTTTAACTAAAGCAGAAACAGAATAGTCATAACATTTAAATTGTAAATGAAAAATCATGTTATAGCATTTCTTGTGGACATCCATTTCAATCTCTCTAATAACATAAGCAGCTGAAATAGCCAACTGTCATCCCAGCATTTCCAGCTACTCAGTCATGAGCCGTTTTGCATACAGATACACAGAATCTCTCACAGAAATTCATCCTAGGATTTCCAAAATTGCTAGATTTATTTGTTCTTTCATGAGACTGTAGTTTAGAAAATGTTGCTGTTGACTTCTCTTTATCAGACAAAAGCATGATAATCCAAAAAGAATACATACTTTTGCCATGATAAATTTATTTTTATCTCGGTCAAGTTAAAAATAATTTGAAATAAGAAAAAATAGATTTGGAAAATATTGTCAGAAATTAAGAATGTTTCTGATATTTGTTATTCATGGTAACAGTTTTTGTACAATAGACTATAAACCCAAAAGATTACCACTGCCCATAAAAGCTTCACAACTGGGGCCTTATTTGATGTCCTGACAATGCAGCTGAAGGGAGGATGGTGGAAACGGCAGGATTGCTGCTAAAAAACAACACTCTTTAACTTTCTGGGAGCTAAAAAGGCACAAAATGTGTGGTTTACTATTGACTTCTGGAGAGTAACTCCTTATTATATCCTTTTAGGCAGCTGGAGCTGATGTTTTGCCTTCCCCTGCCACTGTGCCTGCACCATTACCAGCTCTCCTTTAGCTTTAGCCCAAAGAGTCATCCTTTGAGATCTCTGGTCCAGAACAGGAGCACACAATTATGTGTCCAAGCTCTGCATTGAAATGCAAAGGCAACACTATGCCTACTTTCTTTTGAAACTTTCCTTGAATTAACTGTATTAATTTATCTATCAAAATCAGCTGTTGAGACAATGAGGAAGTTACTGCTACCGTAGGAGTACAAGAATGTGAAGAAAGAGGGAAAAATTTTAACATGAAAGAGTAATTAAACTAAGCACTGAGGTAGATGCCATTAAGATTTGAGATCACCAATGCTTTTAAATAGTTGCAGTTTGCTTCTTATCTACCTGCAAAGTCATCCCCTTTTTTATATACTTGAAATACATTTGGGTTTTATTAATTCTGTTGTGGGAAAACATATTCTTCTGCTAGGAATCGAGTCTTTATTCTACTAACACTGACAAAACAGTTAATGTAGAAGTATATTTACTCTGGTATAATAAAATACCAAATTAAAAAAAATATATAATTATTATTTTTTAATTTTAATACATTATGTGAAACATGTTAAACAGATTGAATAAACCAATCATTCTGAATAATACTTTCATATTCTTAATGTTGTTGATAAATGATACAGAACATCAAAGAGATTTGGTAATGCATCAGTTTAATGTATTCTTGTAATGGAAGCTCTTACTCACTAGTATTATTTTTGTAGCATGTCTTGTTCTTTCAATAGCTGTCATTTAAACATGAAAGGTTCTTGTACTGCATTGCCTTAGGATATGGTTTTCTAAATAAATTATATCTAGTCTAGACTGGTGGAGTATTGGGCAAATGGGGGTAAAACGTTTATGGAATACTGTCAAATTAAAATGGCAGCAGATAAAATCTGCATTAGTACAGGAAAAATTTAAAATACAATACAACTGTTCATGATTTAAAAATGAAATTTGAAATTCAGAGTTTTGTATATTAACACAATTTTTTATTTTATCTAGTTAAATGTTTTTCAGTAGTCTTCTGTACCCCTTTTTAGCAGAACTGAAGTTATTCCAAACTTACTACTACAAGGTTAAGCTATATGTGCTGATTTTGGCTGAGGCAGTTAATTTTCTTCACAGTGGCTGTGTTTTGGATCTGAGCTGAACATGGGGTTGATAATATAGAGATGTTTTTGTCATTGCTGAGCAGGGCTTGCACAGAGCCAAGGCCTTTTCTGCTTTTTGTACTGCCTTGCTGGCAAAGAATTTGGGGTACATGGGAGGTTTGGAGGAGACACAGCCAGGACAGGTGCCCCAAACTAACCCAAGGGATACTCCAGACCATGTGACATCATGCTCAGAGTAGAAAGTGGGAGAAGAAGGAGGAAGAGGGGGATATTTGGAGTGATGGTGTTTGTCTTTCCCAAGGAGCTGTTAGGTGTGAAGGAGACTTCCTCTTCTGGGGATGGTTGAACACCTACCTTCCCATGGAAATGGTGAATGAATTCCTTGTTTTGCTTTGCTTGTATGTGTGGTGTTTGCTTTTCCTGTTAAACTGCCTATATCAGCCCAGGAGTTTTCCAGCTTTCTCATGCTCAAGGAGATACAAAAATTTATAAAATCTTCAAAGGAGATAGCAAGAGTTACAACTGCAGTAAAATAGAGTAATTATAATTTTTCCTAAACTTCTTCATCTTATGGGTAATCATGAAAAGATATAAAAGTCAGGTCCACTCAGAGTGAAGGTCCATCTGGATACAATTTTTCATCCCTTCTCAGATTAACTGCTGAAGCATATTCCTGGGAAAGAATAAAAAGAAAAGACTTATTACTGAATTAAAAAGGAAACATGATGACAACTGGGTTTACTTAAATGGTTAAATAAACCCCAGATTATTTATTTGAGGAAAACTTTCTAATAAAAACAAAAGTTAATAATGGAATTTGTACAGCAGCTTAAACCATAACAAAACAAATCACTGGGAACAGCTGCTTTATAGCCTGAAGACCTTCAATTAGGACTCCTCTGTGGGATATCAGAGACCCAGATTTATATTGCTTTCCTAAGTAATTAAAAAATGAGAATGGGAATTTGAACTACTATGTAAAATTCATTCTTTTGGAATTAGTAAAATATTCAAGAAATAATATTAGGGCTTGAGGATCACTATATAGAGTTAGAGGTGTCCCATGATTCTGTCCTATGTAAATGTAGACATGAACTGTCTTCTAAAGGAGAGTAACAGCAAGCACTGAGAAAATAAACTTGACCTTTTTAATTTAATAGCATAGAGACAAAGAACAAACTAGGATGATACAGTAAGGTCTCCTCACAGTTCTTGAGAGAGTTTGTACACATATGTTGGCAGGTAAACTGTAAGCTAACAACAAATCCATATGTTTGCTGTTGGTTACTGTGGTTCTTTCTATGCACATTTACCAGTGGTCTCTACACAGTTTCTATACTTAGTGCAGCTTTAAAAAATAAAACATCTTATGTGACAAGATTTACACTTTTAAAAATTTTATTATTTTGATGAAGAATCTGAAGCACCATAGGCCATTCATTTTCAATTCAGAAATTAAAATTTGCCTGATTGCCCATCTTAATTTCAATCAACATTATTTAGGAAGCGGGAGGAAATTAATGCCAAAGAAATCACTTCTTCATCTCTCAAGGCTTTCAGCAACTTTGTAGTTTGCCTCTTAATTTTGAATTGTCACTTTCTTCCTCTTGAAAGGTCTAAGCTGGTCACCGTAATATTTGACAATCTCACAACTGTTTATACAGAAACTTTCTCTGAGACGATTATTGACTCTTACTGTTAAATATTTAAACTTATTCCATGATACTTCTTTACAAATCATTCTGGTATTTTATTTCTTCTGCTGACTTTATTCTTCAGTCTTATTTTGTTTGTGTTCCCATTTTAGCTATCTTCTCAGTATGGATTTGTATTTCTCTGCCTTCTGACAGATAACTTGAATTAGTTAGGACTACCTCTCTAGATGCTAATTAACCACTTTTCTTAATGATGACATGATCGACAGTTCCATATTTGCCTGTATTCATCAATCACTCATACTCTATTCTTCTATTTTCTTCTAGTTTGTTGTTTTATAAAGTTTGCACTCTAGACAAAATACAGAGTGATTTCTGTAAAACCAACATGCCACTGCAAAAACATAACATTACCCTGATCATAAAACAGCAGTAAAGCCTGAAAGCCTGTAACTCACCCAACTAGGTATGTTTGCATGGGAGAAATAAGAAATTAATTTTAGAAAGATTCAATGTGAATAGAGATTATTTGGAGTATTTCTGTAAAATTTTGAATTGCAATAGGTGTAAACATGGTACAAGCCACATATTGTTGGTGATATAAAAGAAAGAAGTAATGGCAATTATTCATGCCATGTACAAACATAAGAAAAACCAAATATTTCATATAAACCTACAGAGAAGCATATTTGCAAATATGAATGGACTGAGAGGAAAAGTTGGCAGCTTTTCAAATACCAATGATTAATATAAATTAATTGGTATATTTATTGAAATGTCCTTGTTTTTTAAGGAAAATGAGCCATTAGAAAGGAAATCATTTGTAAAGAAGTACACTTGAGGATGGACAAAGAAGAAATGATGAGTTGAAGTTCTCCTTGGGACATTTATCAAGACCTTGATCAGATTTATGTTCATGGCATACATAAGTATCTCTTTGTGGGATAGTAACATAGAGGAGATTGGCATTTTTGAACACAATTAATAGTAACTGCCAGAAGCATGTAAACGAAGAAAAAATTGAATCATATAAAAGTCGTATCATACTCTACCTGTGTTTTTGCAATTATATTGAATTAATTTATTCAGACTAATGTTTAGTCTTCTTGTATGTAATTATTTTCACTTTGAATCGGGAGACTGAAATGTTACTAACCTTTTAGACTCAAGTCTATTATTTCCATTTTCCATTTGTTTTTGCCTTTCTAGTTATTCTGAATGTCTGTTGAATTAATGAAATAAATTACTTAAAATATAATACCATATAAAAATTTGAGTGTTTTTTTAAATGTACTTCTATTGTTACTATTTTGGCTTTGCTCTTGTTGTTGTTACATAGAAAATAATGAACAAAATCTAATTATCCTTATATTTCTCTGATTCTCTCCCAAATGAATAAGTAACAAATTATAAATGTCATGCTGTTTACTCACTACTACAACATAATAAACCCACTTACAATCATCTCCAAACCCAGTGATTTTAGCATTTGTGACAGTAATTTTATTAGTCATTTATAATTTAATCTTAGTATTTCAGTGTGAGATGGTAGAACACAGAAAACCAGAGTAATTTCTGGATCTAATCTATTTTTAGAACTATTATTGAGCTGTCCAGAACTTGAAGTCATATTTATCTAATCAACTGTGAAGCAATTTCCAATGCTTATTCCCAGATTCTGTTTTAATGAGAGACTTCAAATGCTGTTTATGTAGCATAGGAGAGCTGCTAGGAGAGGACAATATTGTTACTACCAGAGTATATGCACTTTAATATTTCTACAAACACTCATATAACAAGAATTCAAGAACTCAGTACAATAGAATTTGCTTATCACTAAGATATTCATTTATCCTGATGTTTTTTAAAAGGATATTTTTCTTTTTCTTTTGAAAAAGTTTGGTTATTTTTCCAGCTCCAGAAAACACTTTTTTCCTTCCACCTGCTAAGTCATCTCTGTCTATCTGGTAATAACTACTTGTAATTGAATGTTAAGAAAGCCTGTAATTATTTAATGACGACTAAATTTATTTATATTTAGAAAGAGAAGTACTAATGTTCGTTAAGTGATATATGGTTATAGACTTAAAAGTCATTTTAAGACAATTTATTTGAAGAAAAAATAAAGAGGAAAAAGGTTTTCAGTCTTTTGTAAGATTTGTAGGTCACTTTGAGATGCCTGATGACATATATTTTGAAAGAGACTCTGAAAAAAACCCCAACCAGGCAAAGAAACAGACCCAACCCTCAATAATTCAATGAGAGATATCAGTTTGGTTTATTTTGGCAAAGAATAAGAATGCATGTTTTCTAGGTGATAAATAAATCGTGTAATTTATTGAATTACAGAATTAGTGACCAATTTACTTTGCTTAAACTTTGTATAGAAGAGGTCCCTAACTGCCCTAACTGCCCCCAACAGCTTGATGCATGGAAAACTAAGCTATTTAAAGACATGCCTGGGACAAAGGTGAAAATCAAAGTTGAAGAGTTAGAGTCTCAATCACCTCTTCTTTAATATGAGAAGACTCTGCATTCTAGGCTACTTGTAAACAAATAATGGATAAAAGTCGATTTGCTGCAGAGAATTCATCACAACTGTATGTCCTCTCATGGCCAAATACTCTTGTGCTGACATTCTACCACGTGAATGGACTACAGCTTAATATTCAAACAGCAAGGAGGGACCTATGCTCTTAGCCTATCCTTTTGGATGGTATGAAGTAGTCATGCCTTAAATATACCAATGGCTTAAAATGCTGTAATTTTTGTTCTTAATGTATATCCACTGGAATGAAATCCAACAGAGACTTAATGCACAGAGACAATTTAGCCTGTTCTTCCTCTTACCTTGATTTTAGACTTTTTAAGGAGTCTTGGGCAATTTAAAAGTGCTTCCAATCCCGAGTGAGCTGCATATTACACTGTATTAAATGCTTTCCTCAGTTGATTTCAGCTACAGTTACAATGCTTAAAATATCTATTTAAACAGTAACTATTACTGCAGATATTTCTGTACTCTTCACATTGCAAATCTTGCAATAATGATTTCATAGTCACTACAAGTGGAGGGAATACAGGATATAATACTTTGTAGTTATTTTCATGAATATGAATATGCTGCTTTATAACCTGTGTTCAGTGCAATGTAGCTGACACTGAAAACCATAAACTGCTACTGCTACTACTACTACTACTACTACTACTACTACTACTACTACTACTACTACTACTACTACTACTACTACTTCATAGCAATATATAACATATAAAAATGTGATTTCTGTAATTATTATAACTACTGTTAAACACTGTATTTCTCAAAAAGTACATTTCGGCATATGTGTTGCATTAATTAGTAATTACAGGGTAAGCAGCAGATACCTTCATACCTGTCAGGAGCTAAAACTGGGGCAGATTAAGATGGTATTTATGAAATACAGTATTTGCAGCGATATTTAAACTTTGCATAGTTTGGGGGGTTTTTTGATCATTCTAAATTTCATGTCTATAAATTTCAGGCTATAAATTTGCTTCATATAATTTTTTTTTTTTTTGGAAAGCACATGTTGCAATTTAATAAAAAAATAACATGCAAAATGAAATGGGCAAGTACAATGTACTGTGTTGAATCAAGGTCAGTTTTCAGCAGAATCCACAAATGCTTTCTACTTCAAAAACAAATTTAATTTCCTAACGGCAGCTGTTTTTTTTCTAGAGCTGTTCATAAAATGCTTGCAGGATTTTACTTTGTTTTTTAAGAAAAAGAAAATTTGTTGTTCACTTTAGAGACAGAACTGTGAACTTTTGTTAATGTCTCTTCCCAAAATCTCCTTCTCTGGGTGAGGACAGATCACAGAAATTTGTAACTTAAAATATTCAGAAGATACAGTCAGAATAGCAGAGGGAGCAGCAATAGCTGGAGGGTAGCCAACAGGGAAAAGGAAAATAGGTTTGCAGTTTCATAAAATGTCATATACAGACAGACTTGCTGGACAGAAAGAGATAATACAAGCACAAAGGTATCCATTGCTAAAAAAATATTCACTTGCTTGTATTCCATGTTTTTTCCTCATATATCTTTGTCACCTCTCACTCAGATTATATGTCTGTTGCTGTATTTTCTGCTGCAATGTCACATTCCTATTTTCCATTACTTTATCTTTCTGTTTCTTACTTCTCATATATTTTCCTGAACTCATTAACTTCATCATTTTAGCTGAGCTTTCAACAGATATTCTTTTCAGTCTCAGAATTACCCTAGAATCTAATACCACTCTACTCCATATCTTGTTTCAAACCTTGTTATATTGTGTCATGCAAAAGGTCTGTATTCAATTTGCTCCCTGAAATTCCAGCTGTTGAATAACTCTAGACTCCAACTTTTAATTTGGACCTGTTTTTCCTGTGTTATCTCAGCTATATTATCTGTTGTTGTTGTTGCTCTGAAAATATAGAATATTTATCATGTGCAATAATCTGAACTGCAGAATTTAAACATGTACCTCATATAAGAGAGGGGATCCCAGCAAACACCAAGCTGAGCATCAGCCAACACAGCTCCCTTGCAAGAGGAAGGCTAGGACTTTCCTGGACTGCATTAGGAGTGTGTCAGTAGGTCAAGGAAGGTGATTCCTCCCTTTCTGTTCAGCGAGACACATCTGGAGTGTTGGGTCTATTTCTTGACTTTCAAGTACAAGAGACATGGAGAGAGTGGAGAGATTGAAACAAAGGGCCACAAAGACGAGCAAGCCCAGCATTTGTGATTGGAACTCATTTGCTTAGTGCTTCACTACAAACACAGATTCTCCTGTTATTTCTTCTGTGTGAATTGTATCTACATGTGATAATTACAACTAATCATAATAAAAACTAAGTCACCATTTCAAGATAAGGGAGGAGTCTAGATGCAGGATGAAAGCTAGTGTCACAAAGACATTATGTTGCTTAGCAGCAGAGTTTGTAGTAGGTTTTAGCATTGAAAGCACAAAGTTTTGCAATTCCTTGGGGCAAGAGTATGGGCATGTAGGCTGTTTCAAAGTCTCTGTTTTCATATTCATAGTGTGTATTAATGGGGTGAGTTCCTGCTCTCTGAGAATTTTTTTCTCCCATGACCCATAGGTCATGGCTTTCATACTCCTCTGAAAATGGAGATCACAGGAATCAGAATATTTTTATAGGTCAGGCATCAACTTTCCTCAGAAGTGTAAAACCAGCCATTTGTTCTGCAGGTGGCAGCAACAGGGACTGAGCTATCTAAAGTATTGGGCCATTCAAAGAATCATTTGCCAAGGAGTTTTTGGACAGACTGAACATATTGGGAAAAATGTTCACATGAACAGTTTTGATACTGGTGAATTTGTTGGAAAAGATCTTGTCAGAAAATTTTCAACAAATTTAAATTCCTTTGGGCACTGGGATTATGTCTTCAGTATTCATAAGATTTTTATAGTTTGGGTGGAACCCAAGATATGACCTTGGCTCAAAGAGAGACCAAGAAATATAATTCAAACCAACATAAAGTTTAAAAAAATAATTACTTCATATTAGATTGGAATAAAGAAAATAAAAATAATAATTAGCATTCCATTCACAAATAAAAATCTCATATTATTTACATATAATGTAATAGAATGTAACAGATATAGATAATATATAGATAATGTATCTTAATGATGAGAATTTTCAATTAATTTAAAACCACTGAGGAAGTGTGAAAGACGCTAATAAAAATATTATTTATGTAGCTTAATAAAGATTTTTTTTTTCCCAGACATCGGATCATAAGAGCAAAAGTCTCATCACAGCCTCAGTACTGAGCAGGAGCACCAGAATTAACAAGTTTATTATTAACTAAGCACTTGTACAAGCTGTGCTATTACAAATGCAACCCATAGATAGGCTTAACTGACTGCCAGCTGCCCATCAAACCCATTTGTCACTCCCCTTCCTCATGAGAACAAGGAGAGAAAATATAATGAAAGGCTTAAGGATGGAGATAAGGAGAAGGAGATCACTTATCTAACACCATCGTGGGCAAAACAGATGACTTAAGGAAATTAGTTTCATTTACTATCAATTAACAGCAGCATAGGATATGGAAAAATAAAAATAAAACCAAAACCACCTTCCTCCCTATGTCTTCTCCCCAGGCTCAGCTTCACTTCCAACTCTTCTGCATCTCCTCCCCAGGCAGTGTGGGGCATGGGAAGTGGGGGTTGCAGACAGGTTGTAAAAATTTGTCAATACCACTCCTTCCTCCCCATGCTCTGCCCTGCTCCACCGTGGGGTCCCTTCTTAAATATCCTATTGCAGAGGTGCCACCAGTGTCACTAGTGGGCTCAGCTTTGGCCAGTAGAAATCTGTCTGGGACTTGTCTGGACCTATCTCTGCCTGCCTTGGGGGGCACCTCCTGATTTCTCTGATCACAAGCCATCCCTGCAGCCCACTGCCATCAAAATTTTGCCATGTAAACCCAATACATCTTCTTACTCAGGGCAGCACCTAGCACGGTGTTTTGATCTAGAACAAAAGCTCATAGTTACTACTGGAAGATTTGGACTGGAATATTTATAATTATGGTATTGTTCTCATTATTCCCACTGCAAGCAGGCTGGATAAAACATGTTTGTTACCTTTGCCTTTATCTTACCTAAAAAGATCTACAAATTACTGGTGACAGGTGAATGAATGCAAGATTTTTATTGGATAAATAAACTATACTTTTTGCATTCATTTGCCGATTTTTTTACCAAATATAGCTGCTGTTTGCTTGTGGTTCTAACTTTTCTGAATTTTTAACTACAAATGGAAATGATTTATGTTCAGCATTAAGAATATTTTCAACTGTAA
>VZRX01012169.1:82862-211809 GCA_013398075.1 Notiomystis cincta
TACACAAGTTGAAAATAAATAAAATAGTAATATATTAGTAATAATTTATAATTATTAAATTTATTATTATAATATTGTATTATTATAACTAATAAATTGTTTTATTAATATTTTCTGAGGGATTTTTAATTGTATTTCTAAAATACACTCATTTTGTGCTTAACTACATTTCAGACATTTAAGTACTCTGAAACTTGACAAAGATTGACACTTGATAAATTTATTTTCCTAACACTAAGTCTCTGACCCTACATGATCTTGCTAAAATTGTTTGAAAGAGTCAGTTTTATGATGTGATTAAAGGCTAGAAAATTGTCTGTAGCTTACAGCCTTTAGAATTTTAATAAATTGGTCTTTTGCCTGTGGCCAAAAGTGGCCATATATGAGTATTAAGGGTGAGTGAGCCTTGCTGACCAGCCCCTGGCTCTCCAGTTCACAAATCATCTTCTGTATGGAAATCATAGTCTCAGTTTGTGTGGTACTGCCAGCAATGCACAGCTCTGGGAGGGATTGGTACCTGCTTCTTCCACCCTTGGNGATTTTTTTTTTCCCAGACATCGGATCATAAAAGCAAAAGTCTCATCACAGCCTCAGTACTGAGCAGGAGCACCAGAATTAACAAGTTTATTATTAACTAAGCACTTGTACAAGCTGTGCTATTACAAATGCAACCCATAGATAGGCTTAACTGACTGCCAGCTGCCCATCAAACCCATTTGTCACTCCCCTTCCTCATGAGAACAAGGAGAGAAAATATAATGAAAGGCTTAAGGATGGAGATAAGGAGAAGGAGATCACTTATCTAACACCATCGTGGGCAAAACAGATGACTTAAGGAAATTAGTTTCATTTACTATCAATTAACAGCAGCATAGGATATGGAAAAATAAAAATAAAACCAAAACCACCTTCCTCCCTATGTCTTCTCCCCAGGCTCAGCTTCACTTCCAACTCTTCTGCATCTCCTCCCCAGGCAGTGTGGGGCATGGGAAGTGGGGGTTGCAGACAGGTTGTAAAAATTTGTCCATACCACTCCTTCCTCCCCATGCTCTGCCCTGCTCCACCGTGGGGTCCCTTCTTAAATATCCTATTGCAGAGGTGCCACCAGTGTCACTAGTGGGCTCAGCTTTGGCCAGTAGAAATCTGTCTGGGACTTGTCTGGACCTATCTCTGCCTGCCTTGGGGGGCACCTCCTGATTTCTCTGATCACAAGCCATCCCTGCAGCCCACTGCCATCAAAATTTTGCCATGTAAACCCAATACATCTTCTTACTCAGGGCAGCACCTAGCACGGTGTTTTGATCTAGAACAAAAGCTCATAGTTACTACTGGAAGATTTGGACTGGAATATTTATAATTATGGTATTGTTCTCATTATTCCCACTGCAAGCAGGCTGGATAAAACATGTTTGTTACCTTTGCCTTTATCTTACCTAAAAAGATCTACAAATTACTGGTGACAGGTGAATGAATGCAAGATTTTTATTGGATAAATAAACTATACTTTTTGCATTCATTTGCCGATTTTTTTACCAAATATAGCTGCTGTTTGCTTGTGGTTCTAACTTTTCTGAATTTTTAACTACAAATGGAAATGATTTATGTTCAGCATTAAGAATATTTTCAACTGTAAGTTAAATAGTTCTGTGAGGATAAATAGCACCTGGAAGATGTCCAAATTTAGAGCAGTAGCTGGTAATTCTCTTACTTATAATTGAAGGTATGTAAATTATAAAGGGGAAAAATGTTTGCAAACATACCTTGGATTTTTATAATGAATTTTGCTCACCCTGCACACTCTATTATCATACTTGCCTTATGTGAAAAATACCAGTAGAATAGAAAGTTGTTTCTATTGCCAAATTTATTCATGAAACGAGATTCTCAGGTTTGGTAGCCTCTAGGTACCAGACAAATAGATCTCTTCTTTTTTTTCCACTTTGTGTAGAGCACAGTGAATAGCTATAATGAGAGAAAAAAAGAAACCTTCTTTTACTTGAAGGCTGTGACCACAACTTCTGTAGTTGAAATTTTCCAACTGGATTTTCAAAATAGGTTTTCAAATACTGTTGTTTATGTGTGAGATGTAGTTGTTTGCTGTTATTACATGTGTGAGATGTAGTGCAACCTGGGTATGATTTTACTTGCAGCCAGTAATTAGTATGTTAATAAAAATGAAAATAATAAATAACTTGTGATAAGTAAGGCTGTATTCTTTCAACAGCTTGTAAATATTTAAAGAATAATTTCCATAAATGAGGTATGTTGGTTTGGATTTTTCTTGCTTATGTTAATATCTATTTTCTTTCTTCCTTATTTTCTTTCTTTCTAAAAATGCATGCATTTTATTTCAAGGAACAACTATGTCACTTACAACTAATTTACACAAGTTGAANCTACATTTCAGACATTTAAGTACTCTGAAACTTGACAAAGATTGACACTTGATAAATTTATTTTCCTAACACTAAGTCTCTGACCCTACATGATCTTGCTAAAATTGTTTGAAAGAGTCAGTTTTATGATGTGATTAAAGGCTAGAAAATTGTCTGTAGCTTACAGCCTTTAGAATTTTAATAAATTGGTCTTTTGCCTGTGGCCAAAAGTGGCCATATATGAGTATTAAGGGTGAGTGAGCCTTGCTGACCAGCCCCTGGCTCTCCAGTTCACAAATCATCTTCTGTATGGAAATCATAGTCTCAGTTTGTGTGGTACTGCCAGCAATGCACAGCTCTGGGAGGGATTGGTACCTGCTTCTTCCACCCTTGGGATTCCTGCTGCAGAAGGATCCCCTGAGATGCCAGGAAAGGTATTCAGCTCTCTAACTTCCTCTGGCTTGCCAGCAGCTATCCCAAAACACAGCAATGCCCTCCTGGGTCCCTGAAATGCCTTTTCCTGAGGTCTGTTCTATGCCAAGGGTGCACAGGACCTCTGCACCAGTCACAAAGGCTGGTTTTGCTGTTCATCCCCAGTCAGGCTCAATTCAGCTTCCAGTTCAGTCAGCTGGGGGCACCCCCTCGTCACCCCAGGAACAGAGATGGGTTTTGCCCCTAGATACCTTGATGGCATCAGGGTACATTGTAAGCTGGTGTCAACTAAAGCTTTAGAGTCCTCTGGGTCTGATGTGCCAGGCCACTGGATCCACATAACCTTATAGGATTCTTACTTATCTTTTCATATTTGCTTATTAAATAAGTAATATTAAGTATAAATACTCAAGATGATTATAAACTCAATGAATGTTTGGTTTGGTTTTGTTTTTACAATGAAAATTTGTATATTTCTTGACTAAAACTCTCTTTCTCAGAGCAGGTCAGAATGTATATCTACTTTCATTTCTGTTTCTCAGAAGAATTGTTGATAAAAGATGCAGTTTCACTTAAAACAATTTCTTTGGGCTTTGTTTGTTGTATAAATTGCACTTAGATGAGGGGAATGGTTCAGTGACTTAGGTTTTGAGAAAATACACTTTGAATGTATGTGAGAAAAATAATTTCTGTTATTCTTTTTACTATGTGCATGTCAGTGCTTCGCAGATGAGAACACTGGAGTAGTAACATTTTCTCTTAGGTTCTATAAATTGGTACAAAAGAATTGCAAAGTTGAGAATTATATTTAGACTTTTTTGCATTGTGTTTAATAATGCATGGTAATAATGTGCTTTAATATGCATAGATTGCAGTAAGCATAAACCTTGCACACAGCTAGTGACACTTCATGCTATTTTTTTACATTCATAAGCAACATATTTTTTCAAGACAATGATATATCAATAATTTAAAAAATAAAAGTCTTTTGCACACAGAAGATAAGGGGTTATTGCAAACAGGCACCTAAATATACTACCCCAAGTTCCATTTTCTTGCTACCAAGGATTTTACACACCTAACTGTGCAAATCCAAGGGAACCAAATGTATGAACTCCAAAATACATTATCCTGGGGAGGAGAAGACATGATTTGGCATTATCCTCCAATTCAAAGTTGAACTAAAACCTGCCATTCTGTTTTTTCCTCCTTCAGGCATATTTAAGAGGTTATTAAGCCCAAATTATATATTTTAAGGAAAAACATCCTCAGTTGAATTATTTTTGCTACCAAATAAGCCACAATATTTGGCAAGTATATCAATCTGGATAATGAAGTCCAAATTTACTTGGTGAACAGAAATATTATTTTGCCTTTTCTGTTGCTGTTGTTTCAGTGGAGAACTGAGAAAGGATAAATGCCACAAAATTTAATAGAAAATTAAATGCATAGAAAGGAATATTCAGCAGTAACCCAAAATGCTAAGAGTCATTAAAAATATATTTATTAAATGTTCTGCTTTCAAGAGGTTTTGAAACAGGCAGCTACTGCACTTGTTGCCATTCCTGGGCTCATTAAGCTGACAGAATTTCCTATCATAGATTTAGATACATTGCCTTCATTATGCTTCAAATGCAATATTTTGTAGCACCATATATGTGTATATCTTTGTGGAATGGTGTGGTGAAAATGGTGGCATCTACAGTGGATACAGATCTCAAAAACATATTTCTACCCAAGTGTGAAAATTCACCCTTAAACCCATAGATGCTCATCATAAAATCTGAATTTTTCAAATCTCGTATTTTGTTCTAACCTGCTCTAAAGCCTGGACATACTTTTAATATGTAAGAATATTATTTTGAATAAAAATCAAGGTTTCATCAGCCTAAGTTTTGATTTCGCAACATCTGTTTAAAAAATTATATTAGCATTTTCATCTTTAAAGTATTATAAGTTTTTCATTCTTCCTGAAACTCCATCAGGACTCAGTTTGATCATAGATGAAGAGGAAGTGCATTCTTAGATTTGTTTATGGAAAATTTATTTCAACATAAAAATTTCAGTTTATAATGGAGGAAAAGTTTCTATGTGGTCCGTTAAAAAAGGGAAAAATTAATATATGATTGCAATAACGCATGTAAATCAATGTAAGAAGAATTTTACAAACATGCATAGGAATTAATTTGATTTTATAATAATGAAAAATGCCTATTAATTACAATAAAAATAGTATATTTGTATTTTGCAGAGCTGTAGCTGCAGCCTCTTCATGACCATGCCTAAGACTTTTAGCCCTTAGTCTGCAATACAAATATGATTAGTAAGTGATTATTCCAGACTTAGTGTTAGAGACAGTGTTGAAATGGAGATATTCTCTATTCCTGTTAAAATAGTGCTGCAGGGAACAAAAATAAATTGAGAGCTGTTGGAAAAGAAGAGAGAACATAGGCAATGGCCAGATAAGGTGGTTTTTGTGACACTGTATCTAGGTCATAGCCCCAGATCTACCTTTTTATTCAAAAATATTTAGTACAAACGCAGGAAAATTATTTGAAGAACTGTAATTGGAAAACTTCCTCCAGGTTCAACATCTCAATCAGCTCACTGCATTCTTGTTCTGGCTTTATATTGCAGAGAGACAGAATTGAACATAAGGATCAAATTTGGCCTTGAAAGGTGCACAGTACAAGTGTTTCATGAGATGGCAAGGCTTTTCTGTTGCATTATTTACCTGCAGAAGCCCTGTGTTCCCAACCACTGCCTGTTTCTTAAATCATTCAGGTAGTTTCCTGTTTCCCACTTGCCCTCTTAAATGACATTGAAGAGCTACAGAAGCAGACAGGGCTATTTAAAACAAATAATCCTTTGTCCCCAATGTTTTTCTTAGACCATTGAACTATAATAATATTCTGCCTTTTTTATATATATAAGCAAAAGCAAAATGGGGGGATTAATAAAATCTATTCAATATGTGAACCTAAGTTGCAATTTTAAATATCTTGAAGGAATATGTTGCCTATAGATCTGAATGGTTAGGTATTACTGAAAAAAGCTTTTTACAATTAATGAAACACTATTTAATCTACTCAGAAGTATACAGAAGTATACCTCTGGATAAAGCTGTGCTACCATGAGGAAACATAATATTCTTTTACCAATGAAACCACAAAATTAAAATTGAAATTTCCAAAATTTGAGTAAAGAAAAATGGTAAATATGGGAGAACACAGACAGCATGGGAAAGCTCTAAGCTCCAACCATGTTGAAAACCTGTTGTGTTTACTTACTTGATTTTCTTGCTGTCTCGCCCTCATTTCAGTATTCCACCAGTCATTTCACACAATCTAAATAAAATATTACAGAGCCATCACTCCTTTTGAACTCTAAGTTTATGTCCTTTCTATGCAAATATACACATCATATGTGATTATGTATAATGTACCCAAATAAATAGGACTTTTGCCATTGCTGGTAAAAAAATTTCTTTCTTGACAGCCATACATGTGGTTTTAATGCAGCTCCTCTTTTATACCGGATGCTGAGTGGAAATATTACCTTAGCTGGACTAGAGATAAATGTGAGATGTGCTGTTCAGTCTCCTAAAGTTTTAACTAAGCTGAAAATTGCAATTACAATTTATATATTCTCTTTTATCCACATTAATATTCTGCATATGTATCAGCATTTTATTGATAGGTATGTCTATATATCATTGTAATACTTATCCATCTCATCTTTCTTTAGGCATCTGCTATTGGTTTACCTTTAAATATGACGTTAGGAACTCAAGCTCTTCCCTATTGTTCTGCCTCTACCACACCCCTCATCCATCATCATTTTTAATGTGTTTCATCCGCTTCCACAAATCCTTCCATGGCAGGTGTTCATAAATCTGTTTGCTCCCAGGATATATTCTTACCCCCTAAGCTTATTAACTCGTAGTCCCTGTTTCCTAAACTTACAAGCTAACAGATTTTCCTTCCCTCCCACAAATCCATTTGCTTCAGCAATACGTATGTTTTTTTCTCCTGTGCTGAGGTAGAAATTCCCTGTTTCAGACAGATAATCTCCTAAATGTCTCTCAGGGAGCAAGAAAGAAGGAAAGCAAACCAGTTTATTTCCACAGTTGTGGATAGCAAGAATGGGGAATAATAATGAAGCAGTTCTTGTATTACTTGGAATTTGAGTTACTTGATTAGCTGTGTTTGGAACATAGTAGAAAAGTCTTCTACAGTGTTTCAAAACTATCCAGTCCTATCCATATCAAAGCACAATTCCTCATGCTTATGTAAAAGCTGCCCACAGTTTTTTAGATAGGATATATGTATCAGGGAAAGAGTAGGTAGTGGTCTTAATCTGTGTTCTTTGAAAGTGAAATGGTGATTGCAAGGACAACTCAGGAAATATTATGAACAATTTCACATTTTCTGAAGTGAGATCCTTCTAATGACAATTTTCTTTCTAAAGGTGTGATTTTTACAATGCTTTTCAAGGAATAAGAAAAAAATAAGAATGTTAATCCTAACTAGGGGTAGAGGGGATAAGAAAAAACCAAACAGAATAGAAGTTAGCTTGAGATGGTCCAAGGAGCTAGGAATCTGGATTCAGGTGACATCATATGCTCATGATTATTCTACTAGACCTTGGTTTGGTACATAACAGATCAGCAGCTATATCTTGCAATATATAGAATGCTTTCAACATTGTTGAACACTTGAAAGGATGTTTGAATAAAGGGGGAAACACAGGAAAATACAAAGCTAAAACTGATTAATCAGTCTACTCCCCCCATCGAAGGGGGGTGTGTGTGGTGTGTTCTTTAATCTAATTTACCTGACACTGTCACTGAAGGAGACATCTTTTTGCAGACATTTTTAATATAAAGAGCAATGATACTATAGGAGGGAGAATGGAAAAGAAGTGACAATGATTTGTATTACAGTATGCCATCCTTGTGTGCTATTTTTTTTTTAGTTAGAAGGAAGTTATTTTAGTTTCTTACTTGTTTCAGAATGTAGGCCTATTAGATACTAAAAATGGTAAGATTACCCTTTAAAAAATCTTTCATTATATGGTATGAAGTCTTGGAAGGGAGTCTAGGAAGAAAGAAGTATACTTTCCAATTTAAATGAGGTACTGTATTGTGGTACTTACAAGAAAAAACACAGACAAATCCAGTTTTAATGAGCCCTTATACTATATAAGGAGAAGAAAGCAGACAGATATACTCTTAAAATGAACTGTTAAACCAATGAGAGGCAGCAAAGAAAAGACAGATTCATTGCCTAAAATGACCTCTGCAAGAGGTGAAAACATAAGGCATAGAAAAAAGAAGTTTCATCTTGCTAACCACTTTACTGTTTTCTTTTCCAAAAATTCAAATATTTATTATACATCCATGGTACTGCTGTGGATGATAAATAATAGTAAAGATCATACAGTTGTCCTTTATACCCATTATTATTCATTTGTTTTACAAAGAAAATCAGAAGACATAATTAAGCGTTTGGCCTCAACGGAGCTGGGAGCCGTATTGTATGATGACAGACAAAAGGGAAAATGTGAGGAAGTAATGGAAGGCAAGATAAAAGTAAAGTAATTTTGACTGGGATTCAATTGTACATACCACATAAATTTCAGTCAATTAAAAGGATTTAAGATTTTACCACTTTTATATCTAACTTACAGCAGGATTCTAAATAACCATCAGTTTCCTTCTCCAGCTAAAACATTTTTGGTACTCTTTAAATATTTCAGTTTAATATTATAAAAACTGTATTACCATGAATATATGGATGATTATTTCAAAGTGAGATAGTTTAGCTCTCTAATTTCAAAGCCATAAACATTAGATGTATTTTTCGGTCATTATATTTGTTTTCTTCCAAAACTTAAATAATAGCAAAATCGGTACAGTTCTGTGAAGCATTTAGATTTTACCAGAGTTTCATTTTCCAGTGGAAAATGGGTCTGACAGCATTTTCCTATACACTTCTGTGAACTTGTATTTTCTAGAAGCATTATTTTGAAAGATCCAAAGAAATAGTTTGGCACCTCACCTCAGCAGCAGAACCATAACTAGCCTGCTTTAAAAACACTCATCTTCTAATAGATGAATAAGAGAAAAAGTAGAAATCAGTTAGGCTTCCTCACAGAAGAGCACCAAGTAATGAAGAGTCAGCAGTAAAAGAGGTATAAAGGATCTGCAAATATAAAATGCAACACCCATAACAAGGTCAGAAATAACCCAGAGTTAAATTTAAGAGGAAAACTACTCCCTAGGCTTGTATTAAAAGCAAAAAGGCTGTCTTTCTGCATAGCTAGTAGCAGTGATATACAGTTGTAGGGTAAGTGTGAAGTATTCTAATCAGAGACATATCAGTTTCTGACCTTGAAATTCAGTATCTGAATGAGTCAAACAAATAAAAGTGAGGTTAGATAAAAACTAGATGAAGACAGGTAGCTAAAATAGATTATTTTAGCAAAGCTAATAATTCTGTTTTTAGCATGTAGCAGTCATAACTTGCCCAGCCTGTTATTTTCTGCCTATCCTGTAGCCAAATTCCTTATCTGAAGTATTTTTGGGACCTCATTTTGATTTTTTGAAGAGCTAAAATATTTCTTTCCATGCATAACAGTGAATTTTGGAATCTGCTGATAAGGAAATGTCCCAGTTTGACCCTTCACAGGATTTGGGCAGTCACACTCCCAGTGCCAGATTTCAGCTGCTGGGACCAAAGCACCTTCAGAGCAGGCATCTTCCATGAGCCAATAGAACTCACATGCACTCTGACCAGATTTCCTGCCTGTTCAACCCCAGTTCAGCAGGTTCAGGAAAACTAAACAAATTGCTGGACAAATCCACTGGCTGATAATAAAAAGGTATCGGAAATGACTTGCAAAGAACTTTGATCCAATACCTGGACGATTCCATGAAGAATGACCTGGAGAAAAAGGCTAGATTCAGGTGCTCTTCCTAAATGTCACCTCTTGCCATTGTCTGAAATACATATAATATCCTTCTGTCTGCAGGAGGGAATGACACTGATATAGACCTTTGATCTGACCAAATCAGGGCTCTTAACTTTCAAAATTCTTAAGCATTGGTAAAACTGGAAAACATGTAAGAAAGTATCACCTCTTATTCTCAATAGAACATCATAGAGGTTTCTCATTAATTGCAATTTAAATTCAAAGCTCAATTAAAGAACATAAGTTCAGAATAAAAATAAAATCTATTTCCTCAACAATAATTCAAGCAGTATTGAAAATCAGATGTAGACCACAAATTTTAAAAGCTAAATGCAAAATTAATATATTTAATATATCCAACAGCAGTGTCACTAAGATTACCATTTAATATCATTTTTGTGTAAACCCAAGGCAAAAGTTTGGGTTTAAAAAGCTGCTAGGTACAAGGCTTTCCTCTGTGCCCAAGATGAGAGGTCCTCATATCTGACATGTGAGTTTAAGTGCAGTATGGCAGCAGAGATTCTCTGGCTAGAACAATCACTCTCTTGGAAAAACATTGCCTGCATAAAGAAAACACAGCATTCAGTCTCAGCTGATACACAGAGTATCAAATAAGAACACATTTGCTTAAATATTCCTGTCATAGTGCAGCTACTGTGTTTTTAGAACGCATTTGTTCTCTTCTTTTGTGGCATTTTCAGATTATTCAAGTATCCAAAGCACTTGGCTGTTAAAGCAAGTGCTTTCCTCCTTGTTTAGCCCAATACCAAGGCTGCCTGGATTGTTCCAGTAGAAATTCTGTGGCACAATTCATTTGTGCACAATGCCAGTGTTTGAGTCCTGGCTGGAGGCACAGTCTTCTCACTTGCTCCCATGGGAACTGAATCATATTTTTGATCTGCAGAAAACTTCAGTAAATTTTTAAGGTAAATTTTTAAAGTTATATAAATTTTCTTAAAAGTTCAAAGAGGCATAGTCACAGTAAGGGGCAAGAAGTGAAGGTTACAGTGTTACTTATGATTTCTTAAATTCTCATTTCCATTATTTAAATATAATGTTATTCATAAATTTAATAGCCTTGTTTACTCAGCTTTTTAACTTTCCTCACCTTACACATCCATATTTCTAAACACATACCCTGCTATAAAGGCTGTCATCAAAACTAATGGGACTTTCTCTTATTCTGCTCTTGCACTTTGGTAATGACATATTTTCATTCCAGATATGTATTTCCGATTGAGAAAAATAGCATTTGTCACTTAAGACAATATAAAAAAGACAATATATAAATCACATAAAATAGATATGTTTATGCACAGAGTATCTTGATTATGAGATATACACATAATATTTATATTTTTGGATTAAAATTATGATTCAGAATGGCTATATTGAGGATTTGACTTCTGTGCTTCAGTCATCGAAATGCTGTCATTTGCATATGAAAATTCCTCAAGACAAATTTCATTGTAACTCATCTCAAAGAGCACACTGCAATGGCATATTCCATGATCTTCACTTTTTGAAAGTACTTGTGATGAATGGGGGCTATAATTTTTCACACATGTTTTCTGAAGGTGTTTAAGTAATTGCAATCTCATTTAAGGTATTATGACTCTATTGATCCTAGGTATTTTTTATACTTCTTACATATAGTGTTTGAAACCTTTAGAACACTTACAATATTTACTCTTGAAGCACTTCTGAGATAGAGAAGTGTTCCTGAACTCATTTTAAAAATGAGAAGAGCAAGACACGAAGGTGACGTTGCGTGGAACATGAAAATTGCGTAAGTGGTCTTGAAAAATTTCTATATAAATGATTCAGTCAGGTATGTGGTATAAGACTGCAGAAAAAAAATTAGTTTCAGAGTTTGAAATCTGGATCTTACACCCTAACTGCTGAAGTACCTTCCTAACTAAAGTATTAAATATACAGGAGTAATCTTTTAATGAGGCACAACTTCTTTTGAACATCTTTCACAAGCAAAGTCAGCAAGCAATGTCAAGGGACTTCAAGTCTGCAAAAAGGAACAGGTGTCATCAGTTAAGTATATGAATAAATTCATTGTGCTGAATGAACACACATTTTCTACATGAATAAAGGTCAGGCTGTACAGTATATTTTAGATAGTACAAATGTCTAAATAGCAATCTTTTGTCAACCCTAGATCTACTGTTACCTTAATGTATTTGTAGAGTGAGAGTTTCATGGGCTTATTTTGCTCCCACTGAGTTTTCAGCTTTGGAAAAAACAAGATTAAACATTCAAAAAATATTCACAAAAAAATTTCTAATTATGTCATTTTAATAGGGAAAGAATATCCCTTTGGATACTACTTAAGTTTGTATCCGTTATCTTATGTTCCAAAGGACTGAACTCCTCTTTATAGTTCAGTAAGCAGAAAGCCATTCCTTACTTACAGTTTTCAATATAATCCCATTGACATATACTTGTTAAAATATTAACTGTGAAGTATTTAGGCCAGATTTAAATGCAGTAATAAGGAAGGGGATTTGCATAATACTGGGCAGTGATGGCAGCTTTGAAATGCCAGCATCATTTTTCACAATTGAAAGCATAGTGCCTTTGCAAAGAATCATTTATTAATACCAAACCACTGTTTCAATAAAGCATTAGAATTTCCTGCATAGAATAGCCCTTGGGCAGCATTCTGAAGTAATAGTGAATTGCTATTCTAATCCACAATGGAACATTTTAATAAGTGTGATAAATGACTCACAAAGGGCTTCAGATTTCAACATCAGTAGAATTAGAAGCAGGCAAAGACTGGGTCTGGGTGATAGATGTAGAGGATTTTTGTAGTAAACAGTTTGCAATGTCAGGACAATACCAGCTTATTGAACTTTCAGAGACTAAATTCCTGTCCATTTGTCATCTTGTTCCTAGCAGACATAGATGTACATAGAGTAATAGACTTACATTCTTTATCAGCTGATACAATCCTGTAAATCCTGAATCACTTAAAAGGGATCAGAAAATGAAACATTCAACAAGAACAAAGTGAACAAAAAAATCAAAAGACTAAATAAAAACAGAATATTTTTATTCCTGCAAATATTTTTATATTGTGAGCACCAAGCTAGAACAACTTCTGGTAAATATAATACTCCCACTAAGTCACTCTGCTTTTTACAATACTTTTAAACTTCTAGGAAATTGGTCTCTTTTGTTTGGTTTCAAACAAAAAGAAATAGTTATATGGTAATATTATTAATTGATTTTGAGTTAGAAACAGTTTTAATATTTCATGCTGAAGAAAAATCAGAAATAATTTTGCCGATTTTCTATAGTTTCCCATCTCACATCACATCAATACTGGAGGTAATAATAACAGGATTTAAAAAACATAAAAGGCAAGAGAATGAAAAACAAGAGGATATACACCTATGAGTAGCATGGTGGTTTGATTTAATTTTACTGTGTTAGGTCATACATTGAAAGTAGATCCATCTCACGTAATTTTGCCTGTCTAAAAATTTGTTGCTCAGTGTAAATTAGTTGTTCAGACTCCCTCTGTTATTATGAGAAAGAACAAGAACAGCAGTTCATGTTATGGATTTGATACTTCCTCTAAAGTTTTCTCTCTGCATTATGTAGGAAGCCTATCTTGGTGGTTAAATTTATGGGGTAAATATTAGTGAGGTGAATCCTATTAGTAGAAAAAATTCTCTTGTGTGGTCTGGTTAGGACATTATCTTTCCTTATTAACAAGCTAATAGGAAGATAAACTACTATAATTTTTTCTTAACACAATGACAGAACAAATAATCTTTTACATTACTATTACAATGCTCACTGACTCCAGTGGTGGTGATTGAGTACTAGGGCAAATCAGTTTTATTTATTTAATCTTTTGTTAAACAAGTCTTACAATACTTAGAACCAAATCCTCCAATATTTAATATTATTGGACTGTTTCTTTATTGCCTTACATAACATGCTGTAATTTAAAGTGTGCAGAGAACATCAAGGAAACAAGAGCCTTGCTGTGATATTAGTAGTAAAAGGCTAAGCAAGTCATGCTCTAAGCCAGTTTCTAAATGGGGTGAGTCATTTAGTGACAGTCGATGAAGAAGGCTGAGGTACTCAGTGCTTTTTTTGTCTCAGTCTTCAATAAACTTTCTTAGGCACTGTGCCTGTCATCTGTGAGAGCACATTTAGAGTACAGCATTAAGTTTTGGATGAATGAGTCCAGGAAAGATTCTGATAAATTGGAGTGATTTCAGCAGAAAGCCCTGAACTGTGTAGGAGCTGCAGCACCTATCCTGTAAGGAGAGGCTGGATTTGCTCATCCCAGAGAAGAGATGGCTAGAGTATCATTTAAAATTCTATTTATTAGAGCTAATGTTACAAGAAGAGAAAATCATAGATCTTTTTATATCCCTTCAGATGCTGAAGCAATGTAAAATTCTTGTAGCATTGAACAGGACTCTAACTCATGCTCAGCATGTCATACACAACCCATCCATAGCAGAGATCCTCCCTTCCATCATTCAGGCATTTAAAGGATGTTTTTACAAGGAAACAACCCTGTTAAAAGTTTTTACAGTCAAAGCAGAAATGATGCACTTATGAGAGCTTCTTGCTGCACTTTCAGATATAGACAAGGCTGTGTAAAAAATCCCAAGGGTGATAATTCTTGCTTGGAGTTTGTCTTTCTACCTTGCATAAATAGAAATTACTCTAAAGAGCAAAGGGGATTTGAATTACTAACACTGGAAAAGCAGAAAAATTCAATGGAAATGTAAGCTATTTATAAAATACTTGTAGGTCTTTGGTTTCTTAATCCCAAAAATGTCTACTGATCATTATTAGTGAGCTGAAGAATACTTGGTAGGGAAAAGTGGAAGTTTAATTAACGTTTAATTTCACTCTAAAGGACATTTGAAAGAAATGCAAATCCTAACCTGAACCTATGAAATAATATGCAATTTTTGCATTAAAATGGACTGTTGGTGTGTAATTTATATGTTACATATGCACAAATTTATATGTATACATCTACTGATGTATCTACCAGTGCTCACCACAGTAAATGGGCTCATGAAAGCCGTTAAGATTGGAAACAGGATGAGCTGCTGTGACCATGGCATGTATGTGTTTGTGATATTGAGGAACATGTGCCTGGCAAAAAACAAAGTCAGAGGCCTGAACTTTAGAAGAATGAAATTAATTAAAGAAAATTCTAGCCCTTTAAAGGATGAGATATCCTGGAAAATTGTTCTTAGGGGCAGTGGAACTAACCAGAGCTGTCAGCTATTTAAGGACACTTTTCTTAGAGCACGAGAGCTCTCCATCTTGGCCTGTAGGAGATGAAGCAGGACATCCTGGAAACTGAAATGGATAAGCAAGGACCTGCTCCTCAAAATGATGAGTAAGAAGGAAATGCACAGTCAGTGGAAGCAGGGACATGTGGCCTGGGAAGAATACAGTGGATGTGTAGGGTTGTAATCAGGAAAGCTACGGTACAGATGGAATGAGACTTGGTGGGAGATGTGAGAAATAAGAAAAGGGGTCATAGAATTTCCTGAGTTGGAAGGGACCCACAAGGATCATCAAGCCGGCTCCAGGCCCTACACAGGACAGCCCCAAGCATCACACCATGTGCCTGAGAGCATAGTCAAAATGCTTCTTAAACTCTGGCAGGCTTAGGTCCATGACCATGGTTTTTAGAAGGGATTCTCTATGTAAATAAGTCAGAAAGAAAAGGTCAGAGAGTGTACAAATAAGGGAGAAGTGGTAAAAACACACAAAGAGGGCTGAGACATTTAACAAGTTCTTGACGTCAGTCTTCACTGGCAGTCAGGCTTCCAATGTCTCTGAAGTCCCTGAACCTCTGGGTGGGAACTGGGAGAGTAACATCCGTCCCACTGTAATTGAGGAGGTTTGAGACCTGAAGGAACTGAATAACCACCAATACACACAGGAAAGCAGGAAATACCACTCCTAGTTTAAAAAGTGGAGAAAGGAAGGTCTGGGGATCTACAGGCTGGTGAGCCTCATCTTTGTGCCTGAGAAAATCACAGAATAGATCCTTTATGTAAGCAGTGTCCAGGAACATGCAAGACAAAGAGGTAATTTGAGACATTCAGCACAACTTTACCAGGGGCAACTAATTTTGAACTAATTAGGTGGCCTTGTATGATGGAGTGACTGCAATGGCTGATGAGGGAAGACCAGCTGGTATTATCTACCTGGACTTCTGTAAGGTCTTTGACATGGTCCCATATGACATCCTTATCTCCAAATTGGGAAGTCATGGATTGGAGGATGGACCATTCAGTGGATAAGGAATTGGCTGGAGGAACACAGTCAGAGGCCTGTTCTCAATGGCTCTATGTCCAGATGGAGGCTGCTGATGAGTGGTACCCATCAGGGCTCCACTTGGGACTGGTGTCTTTAACAAGACATGAACAGCAAGATTGAGTACCCCCTCAGCAAATCTGCAGATGACAAAAAACTGAGCAGTGCAGTTGACACCAATCCAATCTAAGTTCTACCAGAAGTAAACTGAAGTAAGTTAGTTAATCTCAGTTATGTCATGCAAATGTAATTATGACAAATGAGATTGTATGAACTGCGAAATTCTACTATACCAAAATTCATCCTATCTATTAAAATAATTTAATTAACATACAGCCTTTGTTACTTTGGGTTTTTATTGGTAGACTTGAAAATAGATTAATTACATGTAAAGTGCAGATACTATTATTAAGGATAAAAATACATGTCCTCCTTGTATCATGGCATCAAATTCAAGTGCAGTTTTAAACGAGAAATGTCAAACCCAGAAATAATACAAATTTCAATGCACCATACTCAGCAGTACATCAGAACAGTTCTTTCCATTTGTGTGAGCATCAGAAGATGACTGATACCTGATTTTGCCTCTCTTCTGTTTGCAAGGTACCCTTTCAATGGCAGAGCCTAAAGTTTTTAACGAAAAGAGTAAAGGTAAATCTGAAAGGACATATGTAGTACAGCAAGGAAAGTACTTTTGCTGCAGTGTCATCATCTTAACTCAGAGTTACAAAGTCAAATTTCAGTGATATTGGCTGTGTTGGTACTATTCCACTGTGATTGACACAGATTTCCCTCAGTAGTATACACTTAACTATGTACTTATAAAATGTATGTTTTGTTACTCCCAATCGCATCATTAGCTATCAGAATTCTTAACTCAGGTGTAATGCTTTGAAATTTGGCTTTTTTTCTAGTTGTGCTTTCTGCTGACCAAAAATACTTCTGATTTTTTTTTAATCCTGCTCACATGACAATTTCAGCTAAATGTGTTTCACCTAGACCTGCTTATCTGTACGTCATGTCCTGACATGCATTTATTACTTGACTGAAGAGATCTGATCATCAGATTTTAAAGCTGTTTTTCTGATATTTAAACGTCTGCATCCAAGAGATTTTTTTAAAGGTGCAGACTTCTGCTGGCAGTTCTATGGCCTTGACAAACAAACAGATTTCTGTTAAAAAGCTTACATTCTCCATGGGGTTTTTAATATTGTCTTATGTTTTCCAGTATTTACTGAAAAATTGTTTTAAATAAGGATTTTTTTGCAGAAAAATTGATAAATGGGGTTCTATGCCTTGTACAAGTGTGGAAGGGTTTTTTATAGTCTTTGGGAAGCTAAACTTTTCAAAACTATAGATGATGTTGTTCAGAAACCCATCCAGCTGTTTCTTGAACACTTCCAGGAATGGGGCAACAACAACATCTCTGTGACCATCAAGGACCCAAAAACATCCTATGACTCATAGGACTACATTATCCCATTTTGAAACCCCTCACCCTAGGGGAAGTACTGAACATTCCTACCTGCATATAATCTGGATTCTTTGGGGCTTGGGACGGCCACCACCACCACTGGACATTCAGAAGAGGACCAGACCTTCTACAGGACCACTGCTTTTGACTGATTGTGCTCTGTAGTTTAGGCTAATTTTTCTGTAGCATTGTATTTATTGTAATCTTTCTATTAAATTGTAACTCCAACTTGAAGTCTCTTGCTGGGAATTTGTGTGGGGGTTAATTTCTCCCACTGGTTCACCTCCAAACCAGTACACCAGCACGTCCAAGTCCTTCTCCTCTGGGCTGGTTTCAATCCATTCTACAAGCAGCCTGTATTTGTGATTGGGATTGCTTCAAACCAGGTGCAGGACCTTGCACTTGGCCTTGCTGATCTTCAGGACGTTCACACAGGCCTGGCTCTCAAGTCTGTCTAGGTACCTCTGAATGACATCTCTTCCTTCTAGCATGTCTACAACACCACACAGCTTGGTGTCATCAGCAAACCAGCTAAGTGTGCATTCAATCCCACTGTCCCTGTTCCTAAAAAAAGTGTTGCCACATCACTGGTCTCTGCTTGGATATCACGTAGTTGACCAAAACTCTTTGAGTGTGACCATCCAGCCAACTCCTTATCCACCAAGTTCACCCTTCAAACCCATTTTTTAGAGACAAGGATGTTATGCAAGACAGTGTCCAATACTTTGTGCAAGCCTAGGAAAATGACACCCCTGTTCTACATGTGTTTGCATAAGGACATTTAAGTTCCTTCCCCAGTGAAGCCAACTTAGTGACTGGAGCAGCAGGAGCTCCCCTGTGCTGCCCTTCAGGTGGTCCCCTGCTGATCTGCAGTCCCTCTCTAGGCTCTGGAATCTCTTACTGGCATTGGCATTAAATGGCTGGGACTGGGATGGAATGAGGTTCTCCTCCCCCTGCAAGTTTAGTTTCAAAGTCACATGGTCTAAAGAGATGATGAAACCCACATAGTTTAAATTGATATCACCAAACATCTTATTAAACTCAACCCCTACAACATTGGGAATATTTTTAACTTTTCGAAATGCCACTGAAAATGATAGGGTTAAATATATTATTTTAGGCTTGTCAAAAAAATGACATTTTTTTGATTATTAAATTGAGTGATTTTTAAGCTTACTAGTGGAAGATTCCTTTGATGACAAAACCAACAGTTCCTAATATAGTGTCGGCAGATGTTTATTCAAGGGGAAAAGAATAAATGGCATTACATTTTCACTTTTCTACAGCCACAGACAGGTTATTGGTGAGAAATTATTAATAATAACTTAAGGGAATTAGGGACTGTACAAAATAAAAGGTAGAAAGGAATGGATTTCACATCTACAGGGCACCCATGATTTATTCAGTGCAATTCTGCTGTGGAAAGGTGTAATGAAAATAGAACTTCTGCTGTTTAGATGGTTTATTTGATTTATTTTTCTTTATGAAGAAAATTAGTTTCTTATTACTCTCTTGGCATGTGAGATTAATTGATAGTAATTTAAATTATATTTCAAATATGCAATGGTCAGAATGGACAGGAAAAAATAATAGAAAACTTAAAATGGACAGCACTAGCAATTTCTTTCTTTTTAATAGTGCCTCAAATATGTTTTTCATGTTTCTTCTCTTCTTTGAGACAAGGAACACATTCAAATATCCTAAGGGTGGGTGTCAAGAGGATGGGGCCAGACTCTTTTTCAGTGGTGCCCAGAAACAGGGTAATGGGCAAGGGACACAAATTGAAATACAGGAAGTTCCATCTGAACATGACAAAAAACTTCTTTATATTGAGGGTGATAGAACATTGAATAGGCTGCCCAGAAAGATTGTGGAGTCTCCTTCTCTGGAGATATTCAAATCATGCCTGGTTGCAATCCTTTGCAACTTGCACTAGGTGAACTTGCTTCAGCAGAGGGGTTGGACTATATGATCTCCAGAGGTCCCAATCCCAACAGTTCTGTGAATTTGTTAATTTACCAGCCTAAGTGTGTATTCCAAGAGGCTGTCATATGTTGATGAATTTATTAGGGCGCCGCCAAGCAAAAAATTAATAAAACAACATAAAGCTCAAAACACTTCTGACTGACTCGTTGGTATTTGTTGATCATATATTGTTTGATCTTTTCTGTCTTGTAGTTTATCCAAAAGACAGAACTTTCCATCATCACATGGACACTTGGGGCTTAATTCATGATGGAACCACAGATGTTATATTCATCACTTCATTGTTTTCCTCTCTTTTTAAATTTATTTTTAAAAATTTCTTTCACTTATTTCTGTTTTCCTCACAAAATGGCAAAGAAATACAGTTAAAGATCTATAAAGGTCAAAGTTTATCTTGGCTAGCATGGAATTCAAAGATATTAATTCTGTAATCATAGAAACATAGAATTAAAGGACCTTTAAAGATCACCTAGTTCCAACTCCTCTGCCATAGGTAGGGACACTTTCTCCTAGAGCAGGTTGCTCAGAGCCCCATCAAATCTGATTTTGAACCCTTACAAGGATTTGAACACTTACACATCTTCTCTAGGCAACCTATTAGTGTCTCTCCACCTTCACAGTAAATAATTTCCTATATACACTCTAAATCCCCACTCTTTTAGTTTAAAGCCATTCCTGCTTTTCATGTCACTACATGCCCCGGTAAAAAGTGACTCTCCATCTTTCTTGTAACCAATAAGCTTTCCCCAGAGCTTTCTCTTCTTCAGGATGAACACCAGTTCTCTCAACTTGCCTTAACAGAGTAGATTCTAGAGCCCTCTGATAATTTCTGTAGCTGTTCTCTGTATCTACTGTAAGAGGTCCATGCATTTCCTGTACTGATGACTGCAGAGCAGGACACACTACTCCAGTTGGAGTCTCACAAGAGAAAGGAAGAAGGGGAAAAATCAACACTCTCAATTTGCTGTCACTCTTCTTTATGTGCAGCCTGGGATACTACTAGTGTTCTGGTCCACAAGTTCAGATTGATGGGTCATATCTAATATCTTATCATATCTTGTTAAATTGATCGTAAATTCTGAAATTATTATATGAACTTATAGTTAATACAGTTTCTTGCATTATTTACTTTCATAGCTCTTTGGGGCAAAATTCATAGTTTTACCATGTTTCTTGGTAGAACAGCTAGAAGGAGGTTTTGAGATATATAAGTTGATTTGACTTACTAAACTAAAATATTTAAGTTCAATCAACAATTTGACATGTTCATAATGTCATCTAAATTTAGGTTTGAGGAGACCTCTTTCTGTGTAATCTTCAAGACATTTAAAAATTACACAGTTAATAAACAATAAGGCTAGAAGCCATATATCCAAGTGAAATAGAGTAAAGTGAAAAAAACATGGCTGAGAAAAAGAATGAAAATGCATTTAAAAAATTCTGAATCTATTATATTCTTAGACATGTTCAGGTGAATATAAAATAGCTGCAATGATATTAAATTGGATACTTTACAGTCATTCTCTGAAAATAAAAATTACTACTTTGTGAAAGTGAATATAATGTATTGTTCCATATATCTTTCTTCTCTACTTCAATGTACATTCCTTTCTAAAGATATTCAGGTTGTCAGTAAATTTGAAAGTAATTGGTATCAGTTACCAGCAGTCTCAACTCACAATATATTTCTGCTTTCCTTGGCTTTCTCCTTGGTGACATGGCTCCCTGGAGTACTGTCTGACTTCTTTTCCTGTGCTCCCTCTTTCTCCCAAAAGACAAACTCTGAAGCTAAAGAGAAAAGCCAGGCTGGCTACAGAAGCATGAGGCCTTCTGGGATCCCTCCCTGAAGTTACATATTCCCTTAACACCCATGCAGCAGACTGTGTCTGGCTCCTAATTCGATCCTGCTCCCTCCATCACTCTCTGAAGAAATAATGCTGCAAATACTACATATAACATGGAAGGACAGTAGTCAAAGAAATAAGTAACATTCCAGGCAAGGTAGGAATCTGAACTGTTTCCCAGGGCATTGTTCAGGCCTTTTAGGAATCTGTTTCATCTCACCTGAGCACCAAGTTCAGAAAAATGGCTTGAAGTGAGGGAATTGTACTATCCCACCAGCAAACATTTTAAAGTGTCTTTTAGCTAGATCTTTTTCTTCCTCTCTTGCAGACAGTATTCAACTCTGTAAGTAGTCCAATTATTGAAATAAGACTATTCAAACACTTTTTATGAATACCAGTGACAGAATCTTGACCTTTGAGAGAATTTGAATGAAAGTATTTTTTGTATCATTAAGATCCATATCTTCATTTTCTTGCCTGTAATTATCAAGGAGCCTGTGCCTTTGTAAGGCTTTGTACCTATAGAGACAACTTTTGTGTTTTATGTAATATCTGTGTCTGTCTATAGGCACATACACACCATTAGGAAAAACACCAAATCTGAGATAAAAAAGGCAAATCTTTTGCTATAACTATTGGCTCTCATAAGTAATTTTTATAATTACTTTTGACATTTTTATTTATGTGTCTATTTTTTATTATTATGACAAGCAGAAATACTGGAAAATATATTATGTAATTAAAAAGGGAAGGTTTATACGCATTAACAATAAGCTTTGCTGTTTCCCTATACTGTATCCCTTGAAAATACGAAGCACAAGGATTCTATATTGCCAATGTAAATTTGGAAGCAAGATTCATTTTTTCTTATTTTCAGCAACTGTATCATCTGCCCTTTCAAAAAAATGTAAGAGAAAAAATATAACATGCAACTGCCACAATGTTGGGGCCTTTAAAGAGCTTTAACTCTCTGAAGGGAATGAAAGTGCAGTGCCTAAAGGATTATACTATATAGAAAGTCCTGCTCTGTAATTTTATTAAAGACACACTTAGGTTACTTGTTTATATTTCAAATTCATCCTCCAAAATAAGAATTCAGTATCCATCTATTTGAATATAAAAGTTCAAAAGGACTCTGTTAAAAAAAGGTCTATTTCCCCTTAATTCATGAGAAAGAAATCTAGAGCAGAGCACACAGAAACCGTTAATTCAGATAGTTCTTGCTGCTGATATGATTCTAACCCACGTGAATATTAAATGAAATCATGAAGTAATGGAAAGGATGAGCATGTTAAAAGGGCTGTGACAGAAACCAAGAGAGACTGATGATGCAATTACCCTTCTTCTAGGCCATGCAATACTAATGTGATAAGGGTCTGCATAGTTCAACAGGAAGGATGAAGAGGCTAACAATAATTCTCAATTAAAGCAGGTTTTCTTCATGCTGATAAAATACACTGCATCTCATTGATTAGAATGCCAAGAAAGCTCTACATTGTGTCATGCTGTTTGCAAAAGAAAATGCTAAAAGAGATATTCAAATACTATTTAATGAGAAGCGAGAAAGCTAAAGAATCAAGGAAAAAATAATTGAGCAAATGTGAAGTTTAACACCAACTAAATTACTAACAACTATAATGTACTGAATATTTATGGAAGCAGTAGATTAGTAAGGTTCCTTGCAAATCCCTCCATTGTTCTTCACAGGAAAAAATCACATTTAGCACCTGCCTTCCTCTCTAACAATATTTGACTTAGTGGGTATTTTTCATTTAAGAAGTAATGTTACTCAATTACCCATTCATGTCCTGTGGCCTTTATAATCTCTTATGATTTCTAAAACTGAAGCCTCTGTTTGAGCTGATCCAGAATTTACTGTGCTGGCTGACTAGAGAAATTCATGTAGCTTGAATTGTATTTTTCCTAATTTATTCTGATGAAACTTGAGTACAGAGTTAAACCTGTAGTCCTTGTTACAGAGTAAACTTTTCATATAAGGTTTTCACAATTATTGTAAAACAATTGCAGTCTTAAGCTGCACCAGGGGAAGTTTAGGTTATACATAAGGAAAAAATTCTTCACTGAAAGAGTGATTGGACACTGGAATCATCTGTCCAGGGAGGTGGTGGAGTCACCATCCCTGGACGTGTTTAAAAAATCGCTGGATGTGGCACTCATTGCCATGGTTTAGTTGATGAGGAGATGTTAGGACATAGGTTGGATTTGATGATCTCAAAGGTCTTTTCCAACCTAGTTCGTTCTGTGATTCTGTGATTCTGTGGTTCTGTGATTCTGTGATTCTGTGAATCAGAATTGGTTTTATTTTGCATGAAAAGCTATATTGCACCATAAGGAGCTGTCATGGTTTAACTCCAACCAGTAACCAAGCTGTAACTAAGAATTTTCACAGAGAGGTCAGTCACTTACTCACTCCACCCACACTGAGAATGGGAAAAGAATGGAAAGGGTAAAAGTGAGAGAATTCATGGTCTGAGATTGAGACAGTTTAATAGGTAAAAAAAAGCCACACACACAAGCAAAGTGAAACAAGGAATTCATTCACCACTTCCCATGGGCAGGCAGGTGTTCAGCCACCTCCAGGAGAGCAGGGCTCTGTCATGCAAAATGGTGACTTGGGAAGACAAATGCTATCACTCTGAACACTCCCATCTTTTTACTTCTTTTCTCAGTTTTATATATGATCACAATGTCATGTGGTATGGCACATCCCTCTGGTCAGCTGGGGTCAGCTGTGCAGGCTGTGTCCCCTCATAGATTTTGGTGCATCTCCAGTGGGATGGGGTGAGAAGCAAAAAGTCCTTGAATCTGTGCAAGCACTGCTCAGCAATGGCTAAAACATCCCTAAGTTACCTACACTGTTTCCAGTACAAGTCCAAAATACACCCCCATACCAGCAATTTTAAAGAAAATTAATTGTATCCCAGTCAAAACCNGATCTCAAAGGTCTTTTCCAACCTAGTTCGTTCTGTGATTCTGTGATTCTGTGGTTCTGTGATTCTGTGATTCTGTGAATCAGAATTGGTTTTATTTTGCATGAAAAGCTATATTGCACCATAAGGAGCTGTCATGGTTTAACTCCAACCAGTAACCAAGCTGTAACTAAGAATTTTCACAGAGAGGTCAGTCACTTACTCACTCCACCCACACTGAGAATGGGAAAAGAATGGAAAGGGTAAAAGTGAGAGAATTCATGGTCTGAGATTGAGACAGTTTAATAGGTAAAAAAAAGCCACACACACAAGCAAAGTGAAACAAGGAATTCATTCACCACTTCCCATGGGCAGGCAGGTGTTCAGCCACCTCCAGGAGAGCAGGGCTCTGTCATGCAAAATGGTGACTTGGGAAGACAAATGCTATCACTCTGAACACTCCCATCTTTTTACTTCTTTTCTCAGTTTTATATATGATCACAATGTCATGTGGTATGGCACATCCCTCTGGTCAGCTGGGGTCAGCTGTGCAGGCTGTGTCCCCTCATAGATTTTGGTGCATCTCCAGTGGGATGGGGTGAGAAGCAAAAAGTCCTTGAATCTGTGCAAGCACTGCTCAGCAATGGCTAAAACATCCCTAAGTTACCTACACTGTTTCCAGTACAAGTCCAAAATACACCCCCATACCAGCAATTTTAATGAAAATTAATTGTATCCCAGTCAAAACCACCACAGAAGCAATACTTTTCTATCCTTTCTTACAATAAACTTGGGAGAGGTTTTCATTATTTTAGGCAAAGCTTAATGAACAGAGTGGGATTTTCTTTCTAAAGGTGATGCTACCATGCCTTGATTTATCAATGCATCAGTCTTCAACATTGGTTAGGGTTGTGATACTGTTGTCACAAACCTTCTGGTTTGTGAATCAAAATCGACCAGTTTTGGACAAGTACTTTTGAATGACCTGCAGTTCATCTTCAAGTGAGAAGAAGGTTTGTCATTCAAGAGGATCAAGATCAGAGCTCTGACAACTATCATGATTTCCTTTTAGCACTTGTGTTCTCTGTTAAGTACAATAGTCTTGCTAACTTGCTGTAATGACTTCTGGTTTCTTTTATTTATGTTTTATGGAAAAGAATTTTTTGCACTGAGAAAACCCTGTATTTAATAATGTGTAGTACTGAAATTTAGTACTGTAATACTGTATCAAAATGCAAGATGCAAAAGGCATCTCAATCTTATATGTTTGTGTAGCTTACTGTAGATTTACAGTTTTAATTGCCTGAAGATTATTACCCTCTGATATTTCTTTGGCAGTCTAGATCTGAGTTTGGTCTTACTCCAGTTTTAATATTTATTTACACTTATTTCTTCAAAGCTGGGAATTGTAGGTGTTGATCTGAGACTTTGGGTATTTTCTCCATAAATTAAAATACAGAGTCCAAGACATAAATAAATTTTTGCCTATAAATATAGCAGAATCTACCCACATCACCAACAATCTAAAAAAGATAGGGAAATAAGTGGCAGGGGAGGCTGGGCTGGGATTGAGAAGTGTGCCCAGAACATTAATAAAACCAAGCTTCTGTAGATCAACACTATCTAATGATATTCTTCACTGTCTTATCTGAAACGAAGTCTATGAAAAACTGTAATGATTAGTGACAGTCAGTGTATTTGCAGCTTCAGTAAGTACAAAATGTGAGAAGATGAAGACTGTACAGCTTGTCTTTCACACAGTTATCCTAAAGACACATGCTTTGGAAATGTGCACACATTTTACTGTACTGCACTCCTAAATATCTACACAGATTTATTCAATTTTCAGCATCAGCTGCCATTGTTGAAAAAACCTTTTTACAGGTAGTGAAAATAACTGTCTGGATTGTTGTCTTTTTCCTCATAAATATCATTAGCCAATCAGCTGAACTTTGTCATCCTGAGCTGCCCCTGAAAAAGGTTTGAATTACCTTGTTCCTGCAGAATCAGCTTGTTTGGGGGCATGCTGACAATATTTGTTATGACTCTACAGAATTCTCTGACCTGGAAAAATTATTATAATAATAGCAATAGCAATAATACAAATAATTATTATTGTTATTAATAATATTTTGTATCTGGATGTAAGTAGTAGAGCTACAATGCAAAACACAGATGTTTGATCTTTTTTCACATAACTTAATTTTTTACATAATTTAGAAGAACCTTAAATGATTTAATGTTATACTCCATTAATTAAATGTTATAATCCATTTAATAACACATTAATTAATAAATAATATTTTTAAGAATTCTGTACTTTATGAGAAAAACCTCATGAACTACAATATTGTTTTTCTTAAGGAAATTAAAAATAGTATGGATCAGAATAGATGAGAACAGAAATGCCAGCTCCACTGGCAGAACAAACAGCACAGGCAGCAGTGACTACTGTGGGCTGAGGTGGCTGTGGTACAGTCAGTAAAGTGTCACTGTCTGGAGGAGTCACACTCAGGGCCCTGCCAGACAAAGTCACAGCCTGCTCGAGCAACTCAACCCAACATTCCTAACCCAAGGATCTAAAAGTGCCAAATGACTCATTTGTATGGAAACACATCGAGTTTTAACATGTTCAGGGGAAGACCATTTTCCTTCTTTACTGGCTATGGCAGAGAAAGAAAACATAAGAACTTTTCTGTCACGCTCCCAAACTCAAATGACAGTTTCTATCAGCATCAAAAATAGCTACTACAAACTTTAAAATGCTGCAATACCTTCACACTTATCTCACTTATCATTTGAGGCTTTTTTATTTATTTTTTGTTAGCTGACAGGCCCTAGGCAGTACACAATTCGTGTCTTCCCTAACTCATAGGCATACCCAGTAAGTCGGATATATTATTTTTTTCAAAATAAAATCAACAGAGCCAGAAGAAACAATAAAACAAGAGCCAGAGTTGCAAGGAAAGTGCAGACAGGAAAAAAAAATTAAACTAAGTTCCAGAACTGAAATGGGAGAATCAAATAGATTCAAAAAATAGTTGACAACACTGGTAAGTATTTCATGGAACAAAAATGTAATTATTGATTTTTGTAAACAATTGAATTAGTTTCCTTCTCAGGAATACATACAAAATCAGGTAGTTAATTTCCATAGTGAGAATCTGATGTGATATATGTAGAGCTTACCTGGGCCTGAGACAAAGTAGTGGGGTAACAAAAAATGTGCCAGAGGATGGATTGCAGAGGTCAGTTTCTGATGCTGAAAACAGGTGTCTAATTCCTATTAATTTAGTGTAATTACTCTTGGAATAAATTGCTGTTCCACATCAGAGCCTTAATCTTTATACCAAAATCATATATTTATTTAGATAAACATGAGTTAGTCACAATATCTCCCATTAGAGTTCATAGAGTAATTTTGATCATTGGTGGAAGTAACACTCATTTCACCTAGTTGTCTGTAATTAACCCCCAGAGTTGACTTGTAAAGCTACTTGTTTGACAAGATGATATGACATTGGCATTTCCTTGGGTTTTTTAGGGGACCTGAACCATTGCAAAGGGTAGGTTTATTATCAGGCTGGATGGACACAGCCAGAAAGTCGTGGTCAGTGTCTCTATGTCCAGGTGGAGGCCAGTAATGAGTGGTGTCCTCAGGGCTCTGTCTTGGGGCAGGTGCTCTTCAATATCTTCATCAGTGACACAGAGAGGGAGATGGAGCAGACCCTCAGCAAGTTTGCAGATGGCCCTAGGTCATAAATAAAAAATTATTTAAAACTCTTTTTGCAGAATTTAGATGAAGACCTTTTGCTTCTTGAATTACAGTAATTATTACAAACCTGAACATATGCATTGAACCCTAATTTTTACAAATAAATTATTAAACATAAATTGTTGCTAACTACTAAACTCATGTGAGACAGAAAAAAAAGGGAAAAGCTTATATTTTACTCTTTATGACACATTCTTCCCAATTCTGATATAGAAGTCTCTTCTGAAAACATTCTCAAAATCAGCTGAAACAGAAGCTGAAATGATCTGAGCAGTGCAGTTGACACACAGAAGGAAGGGATGTGTCCCATCCAGAGGGACCTGGACAAACCCCAAAACTGGGTCTATGAGGAGCTCCTGAAGTTTACCAAGCCAAAGTGCAGGAAGTTGCTCCCGGACTGGGGCAATCCCAGACATAGGAACAGACTGTGGGAAGACCTCACTGAGAGCAGACCTGCTGAGAGGGACTTGGGAGTGTGGTAAACTTTTGAAAATTTGACATCTTTCATGGAAATACCCATAGCTGTACATTCTTTCTCCTGTCAAGCCTTTTTGAACATTCTGCACTTTGGTATTTCCTTCTGATTTAAAAAGTCCTCCAATTATCTTAAACAGTCTTATTCTTTTTTGCTTGTAAATGCTATCTTCTCTATCTGAGACATGGAGTCACTTCGCAATTTACCTGATAAGATTATATATTTGTAGATATATTTGAACTCAATTTTCAGAGAAAATAAATTACTAACTGCCAGGAAATAGATTCAATATATTCAGTAATCTTTTTCCACAACAGTTCTTCCTCAGATTACTTATACTAGTCAAATTAATTATTGGATTTTGACAGTATTACTTAAACAAACAATCTTGGAAATTTCAAAGTCCATTCTTAAGTGGTTTCCTTATTAATGGCTAGTAAATGATGATAGCAAGCAGGATATCTTGTAACAGAACAGGTGGTTGTGAGTACAGAAAAAAAAANTTGTATCTGGATGTAAGTAGTAGAGCTACAATGCAAAACACAGATGTTTGATCTTTTTTCACATAACTTAATTTTTTACATAATTTAGAAGAACCTTAAATGATTTAATGTTATACTCCATTAATTAAATGTTATAATCCATTTAATAACACATTAATTAATAAATAATATTTTTAAGAATTCTGTACTTTATGAGAAAAACCTCATGAACTACAATATTGTTTTTCTTAAGGAAATTAAAAATAGTATGGATCAGAATAGATGAGAACAGAAATGCCAGCTCCACTGGCAGAACAAACAGCACAGGCAGCAGTGACTACTGTGGGCTGAGGTGGCTGTGGTACAGTCAGTAAAGTGTCACTGTCTGGAGGAGTCACACTCAGGGCCCTGCCAGACAAAGTCACAGCCTGCTCGAGCAACTCAACCCAACATTCCTAACCCAAGGATCTAAAAGTGCCAAATGACTCATTTGTATGGAAACACATCGAGTTTTAACATGTTCAGGGGAAGACCATTTTCCTTCTTTACTGGCTATGGCAGAGAAAGAAAACATAAGAACTTTTCTGTCACGCTCCCAAACTCAAATGACAGTTTCTATCAGCATCAAAAATAGCTACTACAAACTTTAAAATGCTGCAATACCTTCACACTTATCTCACTTATCATTTGAGGCTTTTTTATTTATTTTTTGTTAGCTGACAGGCCCTAGGCAGTACACAATTCGTGTCTTCCCTAACTCATAGGCATACCCAGTAAGTCGGATATATTATTTTTTTCAAAATAAAATCAACAGAGCCAGAAGAAACAATAAAACAAGAGCCAGAGTTGCAAGGAAAGTGCAGACAGGAAAAAAAAATTAAACTAAGTTCCAGAACTGAAATGGGAGAATCAAATAGATTCAAAAAATAGTTGACAACACTGGTAAGTATTTCATGGAACAAAAATGTAATTATTGATTTTTGTAAACAATTGAATTAGTTTCCTTCTCAGGAATACATACAAAATCAGGTAGTTAATTTCCATAGTGAGAATCTGATGTGATATATGTAGAGCTTACCTGGGCCTGAGACAAAGTAGTGGGGTAACAAAAAATGTGCCAGAGGATGGATTGCAGAGGTCAGTTTCTGATGCTGAAAACAGGTGTCTAATTCCTATTAATTTAGTGTAATTACTCTTGGAATAAATTGCTGTTCCACATCAGAGCCTTAATCTTTATACCAAAATCATATATTTATTTAGATAAACATGAGTTAGTCACAATATCTCCCATTAGAGTTCATAGAGTAATTTTGATCATTGGTGGAAGTAACACTCATTTCACCTAGTTGTCTGTAATTAACCCCCAGAGTTGACTTGTAAAGCTACTTGTTTGACAAGATGATATGACATTGGCATTTCCTTGGGTTTTTTAGGGGACCTGAACCATTGCAAAGGGTAGGTTTATTATCAGGCTGGATGGACACAGCCAGAAAGTCGTGGTCAGTGTCTCTATGTCCAGGTGGAGGCCAGTAATGAGTGGTGTCCTCAGGGCTCTGTCTTGGGGCAGGTGCTCTTCAATATCTTCATCAGTGACACAGAGAGGGAGATGGAGCAGACCCTCAGCAAGTTTGCAGATGGCCCTAGGTCATAAATAAAAAATTATTTAAAACTCTTTTTGCAGAATTTAGATGAAGACCTTTTGCTTCTTGAATTACAGTAATTATTACAAACCTGAACATATGCATTGAACCCTAATTTTTACAAATAAATTATTAAACATAAATTGTTGCTAACTACTAAACTCATGTGAGACAGAAAAAAAAGGGAAAAGCTTATATTTTACTCTTTATGACACATTCTTCCCAATTCTGATATAGAAGTCTCTTCTGAAAACATTCTCAAAATCAGCTGAAACAGAAGCTGAAATGATCTGAGCAGTGCAGTTGACACACAGAAGGAAGGGATGTGTCCCATCCAGAGGGACCTGGACAAACCCCAAAACTGGGTCTATGAGGAGCTCCTGAAGTTTACCAAGCCAAAGTGCAGGAAGTTGCTCCCGGACTGGGGCAATCCCAGACATAGGAACAGACTGTGGGAAGACCTCACTGAGAGCAGACCTGCTGAGAGGGACTTGGGAGTGTGGTAAACTTTTGAAAATTTGACATCTTTCATGGAAATACCCATAGCTGTACATTCTTTCTCCTGTCAAGCCTTTTTGAACATTCTGCACTTTGGTATTTCCTTCTGATTTAAAAAGTCCTCCAATTATCTTAAACAGTCTTATTCTTTTTTGCTTGTAAATGCTATCTTCTCTATCTGAGACATGGAGTCACTTCGCAATTTACCTGATAAGATTATATATTTGTAGATATATTTGAACTCAATTTTCAGAGAAAATAAATTACTAACTGCCAGGAAATAGATTCAATATATTCAGTAATCTTTTTCCACAACAGTTCTTCCTCAGATTACTTATACTAGTCAAATTAATTATTGGATTTTGACAGTATTACTTAAACAAACAATCTTGGAAATTTCAAAGTCCATTCTTAAGTGGTTTCCTTATTAATGGCTAGTAAATGATGATAGCAAGCAGGATATCTTGTAACAGAACAGGTGGTTGTGAGTACAGAAAAAAAAACCAAATAATCATTATTACTGTTAATTATTCAGAGGAAAAATTAGATTACCTTTGTAGTTCCAGGTTTATTTTGCAGCTAAAAAATAAACTAAAAGTATTTAATGAAATAGGTAGGAAAATTACATTCACAAAAATAAATTTTCTACTTGAAAACATTTTTCAGCTTAGTCATGTGAAGCTTACTCTAGTCTATTTTAAAATATTCTGGATAGCAATACCTTTGAAAGTCTGTAAAACTTTTATTGCAACATGGACAAAAATAATTCCAGACGTAAAAAAGACCATCTTTGTTTAGTTTTTCAAGTGTTCATGTTGTTAAATTTGAACTCTTAGAAAACATAAGCAAATAATGAATATTAAACAGTTTATTTCTCTAAACATTTTAGAAGACATTCTGCATGAAGAGCTTCACACCATAATCAGATTATTTTTAGCAAGGTCTATCTGGAAATTATAGATGAGTTGTGTAGAACTGTAGATGCTATCACCTTTGTTAATAAATCTACTTCACAACTTCTGTCAAGAACCAGAAAAATCTTGGAAGTAAAAAAAGTCCCCTGGCTGACCTCACACTTGATTATAAAACAGAGGAATCTTGCAAGTCATGGGAAATCCCTTTTAAAAGTGTTTATGTTCCTAGGAAATATAAATAAATAAATAAACACATATATAAATAAATAAAGTAATAGGAACAGACTTTATCTCCTATGCTCAGCGCTATAGACAATTCACAACCCAGCAAGTTTAATGAAGTATGTAATTAGTAGGTAGAGAAAACTTTTCTCTGACACACTTGTTTTTCTGTGTTAGCAATTGGGAATTATTCTTTTCTTTTCAAAACTTATTTGAAGTGTTTTCACTTTGGGTGAGATCTGTCCTATTTGCCAATCACTCAGCAAATACAATTAAAATTTGTCTATTATTTTGTGAATGTACATTTTTATGTTCAAGACAGAAATAACTTCTGCAAAATTTGCTTCTGATATTGTTTTCTACTTAACCAAAACAAGTTACTAGATTGAATAATTTTATTTTTTTTAAATGTCTTCAGAAAAGCAATCTATCCACTAATTTTACGCTAATGCTTCCAATTTGGTCACAATACTTGTCAAGAAATATACAAAAATAGACAATTTGCATATTTATAAAAAGAAAAATGTTTTTGTTTTCTTTTTAAAAAAACACTTAGGAAAGTGTTTCTAAATACTTTAATTATAGATTTTTCTCTATTTCTCACTGAACACAGATATACTATTATGGCATTTTAACCTTTCTACCTGTCCTTCAGCATTTTTCCACCCAAAAAGTTGAATTTCAATGATAAACACTGTGTTTCTGTAAAAGATACCTCTTGTCTTCAGGACAAGTTGATTTATAATCCTCTAATACTATAAGGAATATTACTCTGCATGAAATGCATTGCAATATTTTGTTGAAATTCAATATAAAAATACAGCATCACAGATGACTCAGAAAAGCATAAGTTAAATAGAAAAGCTACTGCTTTCAAATGGATGATGAAATAATAAAAAATGGTGTCCAATATAAACAAGTAATCCTCTACTACTAGAAATTATAGATAAATTATTAATTTTCAGGCAATGATAGTCAATCCATTTTCTAGGTATATGTATTTCTTTCTCAAATGACAGAATAGGAAGGAATATACTGACAACTTGACCAAGGTGTGACAGGTGATTTATTTGGGGATTATCAAAAGAGATAAAAAAGAAAACAAAAAGACAGGAAAGAATGTGGACTTTAGCTGTTGTTATTATCTTCTACAGTCATTCCTGTACAGAATCATTTAGACAAAATGCAGATGGTTAGTAGACTACCACCTGCACTAATTGACTACTTTATTGGGACTTAATGGTAATGAAGCATTACTGTAATCAAGGATTTATACAATCAGATCATTGTGCTCTTGTGAAAACTGAACATTTGATTTATGCTGGCAGCCTTGAAAAAGTGTTGTGAAACTATGCAGTGAGCACTAATGGAGAAAGCAAGGGGGAAAGAAATGCTTTTACTCATAAGCCAGCTACATTTTTCTTTTTAAAGGTCAATCAATGACAGCATGAACTTTTTCCTTTTCGATACTGAGAAACAGCAATAAGTTCCTTTCACCATACATGGTGGATCAGGTACACTGCTGGATGAGTTTCAAGTCCAAAAATCACCATTTCTTTTTAAAATCACCATTGTTTATCTTGGCAGAAACCAAGTTTATATGTCAGTCTACTAAAATTTCAACAATACTGATATTTCTTGTTAAATCTCAATCAGAAAGAATTTTCATTAAAATCCTTCATTCTTCAAAACTGTTGTAATAAAGAAGTTCAAATATTGTCCATAGTGAGAAGGAGATTTCTAAAGTCTAGGCCATACTATGGACTGTATGATCAATTTTTAATCAAGATAGGTAAATCTGTGAAGAAAAGAATCAAGCCAACTTACATTGTTTGCACTTTGGCAAAGTCCTACAGTGATTACAAACCTACAGGAGATTGACTGAGTAAAGGAGGAGTGAAAACTGAGTAAGAACTTAAGGATATCATTAATATAGGCATATTTTTATTGTTGTTCTGGATTATCATGAAGGACAAGTGCTAAAATTATTTCATATATTGGCAGATATGGTGACTAAAGTTATAGTGAGGTTCATCCTGATATAAAGGATAATGAAACTCTAGGAGGGAAAGGAGGTTGGGAAAGAGACAAGGACTCTTCAGGTACATTGTAACTATGGAGACTGCTACATCTAAAGCTAGTGCTTTGGGAACAAAAATCTCACAGCAATCTCTGTCCTAAGGGGTAAATCTCCTGTCTGTACATCACACAGACAAGCTACTCAGGCAAAGTAATAAGGATTTTTAATTACTGAAGATTGCTAATTAGAGTTTACTTACACCTGTCCTTAAAACTAAATCTAAAATACCTAAATTTATTAATTTCAATGTCTTGTTCTGATTAATGGAAGGAGTTATAATATAATTTGCACAAATGCCAAACCAGACGGTATTTTTACTAAAGTTGGTATTGAATTTGGATGCTTATGTTAGATGATTCTTGGTTCTGAAATTCTTCAGTTTTCAAAAATATAGCAATGGGGAATTTTTGGTATTGGATTACATATCACATTGGATTATTGTAAAAAAGGCTTAAATATGGCACAGTGAATAAAAATTCTTGCATAATGTCAGAAACTTGAAGAATTTTTTTTCCTTATTAAGAGGAATGGAAAAACCCAATGGTGGAAAAAACAGAATAATACAAGACACATTTGTGGGGCAATATTCTCGCTAATTATGCTGCCACTTATAATTAGAAGAATTAACATGGCAATTAAAAGTTTGTGGCTGGTGCTCTGTATCTTTTACACAACACCAGACAGGAAATTGCCTTGTCAATTACAATTAAGGTATTAACACAATGTTTTAAGGTCACAAATGCTTTAGCACAGTAGAGTAAGGTAGACACATGTGGTTATAATACTGTTACTTGTTGCTTAGATATAGGTTATTTACATTTTTAACTGCTTGTAAATTGAATTGAGTTTGTGACCAACAGGATGTTTTGATTAAGTGACATTACATTTGTTATGATATGCACGTCACTGAAAAGAGGTATACAAAGAATGACAACTAGTTTTCATCTTCTTATTTCAATTAACTAAATTGACTCCCAAGAGAGGACCCATGCTGGCACAGGTACATTAAGTTCTGATATACCTTGGATGAATAAAAATGGGAACTGAAACATTCCTATAACCTCTCTACTTATGTAGAAACACAATTTAGGCTCCATACTGCTGTCTTCTCATGTTCATGACATTCACTTTCTCACATAAATACAGGGAGTCAGTGGTAACTTCTTGACCCTTGCTGATGGAAGATTAACTCAGTCTCAGTTTTGATGTTTTGTGTGTAAGATGCTCATCAACTTTTAGTCTATTTCAGGAGAAATACTAATCAAAATAGGACTTATATTGGAAGGCATGATACAAATGTAGCAAATGTGTATCATAAATGCCAAGCATTGCCTGAATATCATTTAACAAGAGATATCTAATGTGTCTTCTGATGACTTGTTTTCCTGCACTCATTTTGAGGTTTGGATTTGTTTTGCTTTTTTAACTGTGCTTAAATAATTTATAGAAAAGCCACATCCAACTTTTTGATTATTGAGACTGTTACTAAATTATGTCAGCTATTATTTAAACTAACTATTTTCTGGGAGTTGTAAAAAGATTCAAGCACCTTGAGGTAAGGTATGGAGTTTGGCCGGATGAGGACAAGGTCAGCTCCTTCACTGACAAGAGCTGCAGTGAAGGGAGTTAAAGCCAGGGCCACCTTCTTCTTTCCTTGGGATCTGCATTTAAACTGGGATTGTACTGCTGGTCCCCATCTGTGCTACACTGGACCTGCAACTGCTCCTGCTTGGCCTCCCTGACTGTGACTGTGACCCTCTGGTTTGACTTCCTGGCCTGCCTTCAGTTTTTCCTCTCACTGCAGTTCATGGGGTGAACACTGGACTGTGCCTGATCTGATTCCCCTTTCTGGACCTAGTCCTAACCCAGATTTGCTGCTCAGCATCCCTGCTCCTTGTTGATGCAGCCATTGCTCCTTCCTACCCTGATACCATACTCAGCTCCCAGTTTGCCTCCTTACTTTATCTCATCAGACAACCCTCACTTCTCTTGGCCATTTTGTCCTGTGCTCTCAACCCTCTAAATAGGTACATTTGGCAAACAGTTTTACATCATGAAAGCATCCTTGAGAAAATCTGTAATTTGCACACATCTGTGGGAGGTTCATGATGCATGAGAGTACTTTTCATTTCTCGCTGGGGTAGATGATCTCCCCTCCATTTCTAGGTGCTTATAACACTATTGTGCTGTTCTTGCTTATGCTCACATCCTCTGCTCTGTGATCTGTCCTTTTTGTCCCCTCAAGTTCCAGGTCTTCATACTTGCCTGCTCATATAGTTCAATTTCTGATTTATAGCTTCTTTTTCTTGTACATGGAGTTACATAGGGAATGATGATTTGAGTTCCAGCTTCTGCGTTGCTTCATGAATTTTTCCCAAATAACCTTCGTGTTAACACACAATCTCTAGTAATATCTCAGTTAAGAAAAGCGAACTCCATCTCTGTAAATTAATTTTCTCTAGTAATTCTGTATAGTCTTAGGGCAATTTAATTGATCCTAAGATAGAGAAAAACAATAAATTGGGAGCTCCCTCCTTGTTCTTCAGAACATTTGTTTGAGTTTCTGTACTTTAATCAAGCAGGACTGGAATTACTAAATAAAGAATTTGTGAGGAAATATGAAATACTGAATACTGAATATAAACAAACTCACATTAATTTAGTAAAAAGAAAAGAGGAACTTCTGTGCCCAGTCACCTGTTTAACATTTTTCATAACTCATTCAAAAGGCCATCAGAACTAGAGCTTGACCTCTGGTGTATATAATAATGTAATATATGTATACTTAATGCCCTTTTCTTTCCCCACCAGCAATAGGAGCCTTATATGATGTAACTAGTTAATATCCAGTTTTACCCAGTCATATCTGAAAGCAGAGAACATTTGTCCTCAGATCACAGAATTTCTTCGTATAAAGGAACAAAGAAAAAGACCCAGTGCCAGCAATACAGCAAACTCAAGAATATCTGGGTGTTTCCCAGATCCTTTGAGTACTGTGGTTCTTTCATTCACTCAAAGACAGTAAAGCTTATTATTGTTCTCTTAGGTTCAATCAAAATATTTCAAAGATGATAATTCAGTGGGAGTGAGGCAAAAGGATCTGTCTGGATATCTATTTATTATGCAGACAGCAGAACTGTGGTGTCATGACTGCTTTATCTGATCAGCTCTATCTTCCAGTGAAAACTTGAAGATAAATCCCAAAAATGGCTTAGGAAAGGGGGACTGAGAATCTTTGCTTTTACATCTAGCTCTTGAGGAACTGTGTTAGGTTTCCATACCCACCTGATGAAGAGATATAGGTGCTTCAGAATTAGGTTCAAAAGAGCCAACATCTGACTCAGCTTCAAACAATGCAGCTGCAACTGGGCAATGGGCAATGCAATGGGCTGCAATGGGCAGCTGCAACACTGCCCAGTGGTAGCCAACAGCATCAAGAACAATGAAGCAAAATTAATTGAAATAATAAAAACTTAAAAAACCTAAAAAACTGTTTTCCTGAAGGATTTTTGTTGGGTTTTGGGTTTTTTTCATGAGCTAGAACTGATTCTGAAACTGAAATATCTGCTCAGCCTCAGATGGAATTGAAGCAAATATATATTTTCAGCAACCACTTCTGAAGATAAATATAGCTCAAGTTTCTAAAGTTGTATATTTAATAATCTTAGCCCTAAAAACTTTCTCTGACTATAAATGAACATTGTACAATTCTTCTTGTCTCTCCTGATACATTAGTTTTCCATCCCCCTTAAGAGAAATAATTAGTGGTTACTTTTTTGCCTTTCATTCCTTACTCTTGCAGTGTGTTAGGATTAAGAAGGCAAGAAATATAGGGGAGAAGAAAGAAACCATGTCAAAATGCAAGACATCATATGATGAGATGTGAAGGAATTTCATACTGGGACTAGAGATGTATTTTTATTCAAGGTTTTAAAAGTTTTAAAGTTTTTCTATATTAATTGCAACTGGAGGGCTCAATTTCTCTTATGTCCTATCAGATTCCTAATCCACTTAAAAATTCTAATGCTTTAAAGTTATATTAATCAATTGTTTATGTATAATGTAAATTTACACTATTATCACTACATTATTTTCTGAAACTTAAAAAGGAATCTATAGCTTACATATAAAATATGTAATTGAAATGCACTGTCTATTGAAACACACTATCTATACTATGGCAGCTATATAAAAGTTTCTCTAGTTTTCACCTGTAATATTTAAGATGCACTTTTTATGTCAGAAGATTAACTTGCAAAAAATTGTCAGGGAGAAAAATAAGAGATAATATATATTACTGAAAGTCTCTGGAGCAAGAGAGAAATAAAATCTTCATAAAAATATCTAAAATTTTCCCTAGTTTTTACTTTATATGTTTCAGTCTATTTCTAATTCTCATTATTAAGATTAAAATTACACTAAAATAAGAAGCATGTAAGTCTCTCCCAACCCAAGATATTCTATGATTCTATGCTGCTATGAGGCTGATCAGTTTACTTTGAAGACTGGAAGCTAATTTTCTGGGTTTATATTCTCTACAGAGTTCATTTTGTCCACTTATTAAAAAAAAAAAAATGTTTCTCAGAATCATTTCTGTCTCAATTAAAAGGAAGTAAATCTTCATTATCTAATCACTGATGTTAATTGTGCCATTAGTTAAAATATATTTTGTTTCACTTTTTCCCATTTTTTCCACTAAATAATTTATCAGAAGAGTGAAAGATTAGCATTTTCATATAATTCAGCATCTACATCTGTACCTATTTCTGTATTAGTATTCTGTATTCTAAATTTTTTGAGAATGTTGTCCCTAGTTAAAAGAATGATTAATTTTTTACACTATAATCTATTATGGAATATTATACAACAATAAAACTATGATGGAGAATTAAAAGAATATGATTTTCAAGCTTGTAAAATTATAACTAATTAAAGAAACTGATAAACTGTCATGTAGAATGAATAAAAACAACGTATTTTCAGTGAATACCTAAGAATGTAAAATATAATTCTTGGGAATTATGTTTTATTACTATTTTTGTATACATGAAATTATCATTCTCTCTAATTCATTGGTATTTTTGCATGACATAGAAGAATTAAAGAAATAATTTAACATTATAAATATTATACTAAAACCATATTAAAGAGCATTTCCAAAGCTATGTTTTTATATTCTGCTAATAAAAGTTTAAGAGTCTTTAAGCAATTTTACACCTTTGAATTCTAGTTCTACAACAAGTTTGCATGAGTTTAGCTTTACATATTTTGCACTTCAACCATAGGCCTCTGAGGTTAATCAGAGGAAGAGATTTGAATCTATAAATCCACACTGTGTACAGGCAGGATTAAAATTTATTTCACAATAAGCATGTAAAAGATAGAAAGGGAAAATAAACTTTCAAGTGAGTTAGACACTAATTTTTAAATTTTAATTCATCATCATTATTGATGAGGAAATGATGGGCTCACTAGAACTTGGATCTTAATATTACTTTACCAAATAAAATCAACCCTTCTATTTATATTTTTAATACAAACTTTACACACTCAGCAACCTTGTGATCAATGATCTATGAAGCTGTATTTGCAATAATACACCTACAGGTGCTGGTAACTGTGTTAAGTACAGGTAACTGCTTAAAGTAACTCCATAAATCATTAAAAACCCCCAAACTTCCAATAAAATAAATCAAATTATTCAAAAATAAAGGAGTATTTAAAGGCAATATGAAAATTGACCACTAACATAAAAACCTTTAAGAAACACAAATCACATTCTTTTGTGGACACATTCAGACACCTGGTATGTAGCATATTAAATGAATATTGCTAAAATAAAAATGTTTTTAAACAGTGTATTTAATGTTCTTTATTCTTTCTGTGTAATTCTGTAAGTCTCATAGTACCGTGTCTTTGACTGGATTTCTAAATCAGCTTTTCTCAAAAGTCTCAGGAACTTGAAAAAGATCACTATTATTGAAATATTTTCTCCAGAAGTTAACCTAAAAGTAAGTGTCTACCATTTCTTTTGGTTTTGATTTCTTTTCTATCAGGAGACAGGCTACAGGAAGGAGTTTGCTGGCATAAGTATCACATAATTATTCTGCAATAGATTACTGAGATGAAAATAAATATATGTTGTAGGGAGAAAATACAAGATCATGAAGTACAAAAGCAAAAACCTGTGTATAGTTCATCTTCACATACATGTACCTCAGTAGTGTGTAGAAACTATATGATGGTGAGAATGTGGGATAACTTTTAAGTATTTCCTACCGTCATTATATTCTTTCATTGGCAATAAAATAAAGCTGGAGGTGTTTGGAAGACCCACTCTCCACAGAAGATCCATAGAAGAGATAATGGTGCCACACTGCCTGAGCCATTTGTACACTTGATTGCTTTTCACCTGGCTAATTTCTCTGCTTTATGAACATCAAATTTAGAATAAGATCTTGAGCAGCAAATATGCAAACATCCTAAACTCTGTTTGTATCCTCGTTTCTTTGTTTAACGATCCCACTTTCCATTATCAAAGACAATGCTACAATATGTACATAATTATAGTATAACATGTTACAATCAGATAACTGTTCTAGTGTAATTCAGCGTGCTGAGTCTCCTTGATCTGTTTTGGGAAGAGTTCCTATTAATTACCAGAACAAGATTTAAAAGTCTGCAGATTCATTTGTATTATGCAGCTGATTTTCAAATGAAATATCATTTAGGTAAATGTTCAGTGAGGAGTTAGAATTAGGAAGGTTAAAACTGGTGTGCCAGGTGATAAAGGTCTTAGTGTAAGAAAGACTTAAGACTGTAGTGTGAATGACTTATTCTATGTAATACTTACAGTAATGTTGCTTTATACCTGTGGAAAAATTAAAAAAAAGAGTGAGAGATGTGAACTAGAAATGTCTTGATTTTGTACATACTGTCTTGGATATTTTGACTAAATGTAAAATGAAATCTCATGCCACTATCTGTAAATATTTTTTTGTTTCTATTCTGATAGGCAAAACAAAGAAAAGTTAGAAAGCAATAGAAAAATATGAGCACAAAAGAGAAGTTGCATAAGATTATTAAAATCAAATTAAAACTTTCTGTCAGTTTTTAGGCTATCCAATATAAGTATTGAAAGATTTAGCATAGATTGGACATAGACAGATGCATGCAAAGAAGTTGTTACTGACACAGCTCCATATTTACAGTGTTAAGATAGAAACAATAATAACAATGTATCTTACAAGTATATACAAATAGAAATTCTGATGTAAATTGAAGTTGTCAAAACTCCTGATTTTCAGTGAAATTTCATACTGATTTTCTGTGTAGATCTGGACAGAGATAAGAAAGTAGATTTCTTATGAAATTTTTGAAACAAGAACATATATCTATTTGAAATTTATATTTCATGTTTGGATTCAAACAAGGTTAGACCTCAGTCAGAGGTACGAAATGATGCAGATAAAATTAAGGAAAATTTGTTTCCCGAAATACACTGGTCATTTGATTTAAGTTTGGATGAGTTCACATTGCAGCCCTGATCAGTATTTGTAGCTAAGTGCTTGACACCTGAGAGGTGGTTGTGTATCATACAAGGAGCACTGTAGCAGTTGCAGTGGTGGAACCACTGGGATCAGTCAACACAATCTCCATGTAGGAGATACTCATTTTGAGACATTTTATGAATATGAATACCCAAGAAGCATATTGGCCCCTGTAGAATCAGGAGGGTAAAGATAGAGATGAATGTCATCAAAATAGTAGTGATGAATTAGTCTATTTCATTGGAAGATTGAAGCCAATGATAGATGGATGATAGGAATCAGTTTTGTGAGCAGCTAATCTCTCATGGAAAGCAGATCTATAAGACAGAGAGACTTTAATTTATAGGTAATTTTAGGCCTAAAATCTCCTATATATTCACTGAAACCTGAAATAAGACTTACATGAGTAAAATTAAAGAGGAAAATATTCTGAGTATAAAAAAAATTTTTAAAAATATTTTTGAATATATCATTGCCTAATAAATTCACTGACAAAATTAATAACATTTACATATTTACAACCCACAATAAATTATGTGCTATTCCTTATTGGTGAATAAGACCTAACCCTCTTGGTTAAAGAGGGTGCATTTATGTCAATCTTATTTTGTACAAGCAGTGACCTATGAATATATATTTATATGAGAGGAAGCTTTCATCTCCTTGTTTTGAAAACACAGCACACTGGCAACTATATTTAAATGCTGTACTGCATTTTATCCCAAAGGGTTCTTTTTAAAACTATCTGCAAGACATGATAAAAATTAAATTAAAAAAATTCCTCACCCATTTCATGAAAACATATCTGATTCTAACCATACATGGAATTTCTTTGCTATCAGAATTTTACATATAGTATTATTGAGACAATTTCACTATCTAAAAATAATATGTGTGCTTACAATATAAATTTATGATAAACTAACTAAACCCACTAAATAACTTTCAGTATAAAATTACAGTTTATTTAACTTTAATCAAAATATTTCTGAGATTCACAGCAATATTTATGTAAGTATATCTAAAGTTACAAAAATAAGATCAGCTTATGTGTGCAGTGCTTTTAGACAGTGACAGGAAGAATTCAGGTGTCTATCAATACATAACAGTGATATTTTTAACTATTTTCCTATTAAAATAACTGTCAACTATTGTTATACATGACTGTGACAACTCTACATGAATGCATAATTTGGGGGCACTGAAAAATTTTTTCCAGTGTTTCTGAGGATGTCTGTACAATAGCATATAGTCAGCTCCACACCCTCAGCAAGCTGATTTGTGTTTCAGGAATGCTTTAGCCATGTTCAGGTATGTTACGGTATAGGCTCAGTGTGGGGAAAAAGATGATGAGTACCTTCATTCAGTATGTGGGGTGCAGATGATACATGTAAAGAGGAGGTTTTCTAAGCTGAACACAAGAACTTGAGAAGACCAAGAACATCACCTCACTTTGGCTGTGGACAGGCTACAAGGCTTGCTGTGTTTTGCTGGGAACACTTCAGTCCTGGTAATATGAGCAGAGTGCACATGCGTAACATGGTCAGAGTTCTGTCCTTCTGTCGGGTTCTTACACTTCCTTCTCATGAAATTGAGGCAAGAGAAGATACAGCTTCTGTTATGTGAAAGGGACTGTTTCACATTTCCTTACTTTAGTGCTTCCTCTTTAAAATAAAGATGTCTTATTTACCTATCTGGCCAAATAAAGAAATGTGAGGAAAGCGTCTCTACTTCTTGGACAAATTTGGGCACTTAAAGAAAAACATAAGTCCTTTGAAATCAAGTTGAACTGATTGCTATCTGCAGTACAATTTATGGGCATGAGGTGTGTGCTAGCTTTGCATTCCCCTGCCAAAGAGCACACGTCATCCCGTGAATAGGCATTGTTACACATGGATAGATACATGTAGGTGAATATCATAAATCAAAAGTACATATTTACAGATCCAGAAGCTCAGTCTATCACTTTTTGTTCATTTGGTTGTTGAGGTTGTTTTTGTTAATGAAACATGTTCCTTTTATTTAATTCTGAAGAATGTTGTTTAGTTTAATTCATTTTTTGCCACTAAAGTTCTTTTAAACAAAACAAAACAAAGTTAACAGTCACATAAGCAATTGAACTGCTTAAATATGTATCCAGTAACTCCAAACATCTCTTTTCATAAGACTTTGACTATGAGAGCACTGGGACTATACAAATTCTGACTACACCTACTAGCTTTTGAAAGAATGGTCCTAAAGGATTTTATCATATTTGTTCAGGGAGAGAGACAAGAGGTTAATTCATAGTTTTGTTCACCATGTAATGAATAGAGTTTCATGATGTACCCATCTGGAAAACAGAGATGATTAAATGACTTGAAAAATCTCTATAACTAGATATAACTAGAAGCTGAAAACTTCCCACCATCATTTTAAATTTAGTAGATATGTCATACCCCTATATCCTGTGACTTTGTAGTTCTTTGTGAGTTCTGCTAGGATATACTGTTAGAATGTAGGATTAATTACACTTAATGACCAAAATAATCAAGAAGAAGATCAAGAAAAATTTTTCATTTTAAAGCAGTTTAGTAATGTATTTTCTGCTATGTAGAGTCTAAAAGACAAGGACAGGTAATATGTTCATTGCCTGGAGGATGAGCAAGTCTCTTGTGCCATTCACCTGTGACCTTTCTGGCTGAGAGATAATGTATCTCCAGACTTAAAGAGCACCTTTCAGCTCAAAAAATAAAGATTGGATAATCTTCAGGGTTTTAAATGTTTCACCATTTCTTTTGTCTCATCTATTGTCTTTACAAATTATTTGAATAACAAGTGAGACAGTGCTGCTTATAGTAAAGCTATTTTCTTAGTGTAAGAGATATGGGGAAATAAATCTCTAAGAGGACTGATATATAATTAAGACAATGCACATTCTTCCAACTTCACTTTTGCCCTATAGCTAAACACCATTTACTGTTGGTATTCACTTGTGCAGTGGATAAAGATAATATCATTGATTACAGAAGTATTGTTTTAAAAATCTATCCCAAAGGTAGTATTTTACTCTGCCATATCCAACACAACACATACACAAAAATGGTATATTCCACGAACTCCTATCAATTCATTTTAATAGTGTGCTGTCATGTGAAAAAGAATAGTTTTACAGGAGCCATATTTATTTAACAGCTCAGCTAAAGCTGGCTTCTTTTAAATCCTGTTGTTTGATTCAAGATGTATTTTTTAGTTCTATGTTCTAGTTCACTTGATGGATTTGACATGTCACTAGTTGGTAAATTTGAACCTCCCTTTTGTCTGGTTTCTTTTTCACTTATTTATTTGTACAATTTGCCATATATGAGGAGAAAATCCTAACTTCAAAATCACAGGGAATTATATCAGAAGATATTCATAGGAGTTTTTAATAACTGAAGTTTAAAAAGTTAAACATTCCTAAATAAAAATCACCTTATATTCAGAGTGTAGTTCTCCACTTAGTGCCACATCCTGTTGTTTCTTGAACACTTCCAGGGATGTGATTCCAACACCTCCCTGAGCAGTCCATTCCAATACTTAACCACTCTTTCAGTGAAAAAATTTTGCTCATGTCCAAGCTGAACTTCCTCTGGGACAGCTTGAGGCTGTTTCATCTGGTCCTGTCACTAGTGACCTGTGAGAAGAGTCTGGTCCTCACCTGGCTAAAATCTCCTTTTTTTAGGTAGTTTTAGAGCGCAATAAAAAGTCTGAGCCTCCTTTTCCCCAGGGTAAACAGCCCCAGCTTCATGGCCCTTCTTTGGACTAGCTCCACCACCTCAATATCTGTTTTGAAGTGAGGGACCCAGAACTGGACACAGGACTGGGTGTCCTGACCAGTGCTGAGTACAGGGGGACAATGAGTGTCCTGATCCTGCTGGCCACACCATACAGGTCAGGATGCCATTGACACTCCTGGCCAACAGTGGTGGCTCATGTTCAGCTACCTGTCAACCAACAACCCCAGGTTGTTTTCTGCAGCCACTCTTCTCTCTTCAAGAGGATGGCAGAATGATGAACCTTTTCCTGGTGTCCTATTCACAGTATATTTGTGACAGCTGTGTGAACTGTCAGAAGTTTATGGAAATTTGTCCTCGCTTTGTCTCATCCTCTGCAAGGCTCTAATGCAGGAACAGGTGCTTTTAGTACAGCTTTCTCTGTGCAAGTTAGATGTAAAACCAAATGAGGTATTGTTTCTATAGGGTAATTTTTAACTATGATTCAGGGCATTCATTCACAATTCAAATATTTCTGCTTCTGAAATGCTTTAACACTTGAATGGCAAAGATTCCCACACGACTCTCATGGTCACTAAAAGCCTGGGTCGAATGCCCTTGTCAATGGGTTATGTGCATCTGTGATGCACAAAAATCTCATCTGCATCTTCAGTGTAATTTAGTTTTATTCTGGCCTAGACCAGGAAAACATATAAAATATTAACCAGCTGCTGGTAAGATCAGAAGACTGATTCCCCAATAGCTGAAATCAAGAACATACTTCAAACTCAAGCAAAAACTAACTCGACAAAAAGTTTGAGTTTATTTGTTTTTTTCTCAGTTTTTTCCTAGTAAGAATATATTTCCAGGTCTACTTTATTGACAAAAGTTTTTGCACAATCTTAGCATCTTTCCATATACAGCAATTTGCTGGAACCAATACTGCATGAGATAATTCATTAGGGACAGATGATGCATATTTACTAGCTCAGCATATCCTCAGTGAAGATGTTAGACTATTAGATGTATACAATTCTTTTGTTCTTCTTTCTCAGCAGTTATCCTTACTGATACAGTCAGTGTTTCATCTCAGCATGAAATAACATTAGATAACATTGCATTTTGAGGAAGCAGAAAAAACAAGGGCTTCACAAATGGGAATGAATTAGAAATGCTCTTGCAGTAGAGGCCCTGGAGTTATAAATGAGAAACTGATGCATGTACTTAGGAAGGGACTTTACATAAAATCTTTCTCCTGCTGTACATTTCTTATTCTTTAGCATATTCTGTTTCTGAAAGGCATTTTTTGACAAGTGCTGAAGGAGAATTTCCATACATTATCTGGGCTTTCCTAATTATGTTACTTTTTTTTGTTGTCGCTATTTTTTTATTTTTTTTAGTAAAAGATGGCTGGCCAGAGGATATTTTAGCACTATTGATATTCTGAAAAATGGACAGAATCTTTGCAGTGTTTTTCCTGTAGAAACATGTACAAAGGCAAAGGTAATGTGATTAAGACTTAAAGTAAAACAGACCAAAGGGACAGGATAAATCTCACTTAAGTTTAAACATCTAGTAAAGTAACATCACAACTAACTAATCAGGATTTTTTTATAATTAATCAAGATTTTTATATTTTGATTAATTTAACCTGTTTTGGAAAGTACAGTATATTACAGTCTGCTAAACTGTATCACCAGCCATACCCGTAGTATTCCATTATGTTTAAAAGCAAATTGAACAATAAAATTGTGCCAAATTTTATGCTAGGTCAGATGAATTTAACCCATATATTCTTTTAATAACTGCTAAGAAACTTAAAACTATTTCCTTAAAAGAAAAAACATTTCCAGACAGTTATCATTTCTGACTTAGTTTCATTCACTCTATGGCCAGGTGTCTGTTCAAAGATGTCTAGTGGAATTATTTTTCCTAGCTAGCTAAAAATATTAGGCTTACTAATAATGCACAGGAGAAATGCACATATATGCACTACATATACATAAGCTTTGCATCTGTGACTAAGCCCTGATAAACAGATACTGGTATCGCTAAATCACTACAAAGTAAAAAATAATTATTCACTCTTTTCATTAGATAACACTGTTCTGTATAAATATATAGGATCATATGTAGAGTCATAGATCATTAAGTTTGGAAAAGAGTCTAAGAAATCCAACCATTTAGCTAGCACCACCATGTTCACCATAAAACTATATTCCCAAGTAGCACATACATATGCCTTTTACACACTTCCAGGAAGGGAAATTTCACATTTTCCAAATTAGGTTTTCTGTATTAAATTTTAAAGTATAATATGGAAAATCAAACAAAAAAATTTCATACAAGAGGAAATAGTTCCTTAGAATCATGAATAAGCATCATGCCCTAAATGGTATGCAATCATAGAATCATAGAATATCTCTGGGTTGGATGGGACCAAAAAGGACCATCAAGTCCAATACCTGCTCTGCCTAAAACCATATGACTAAGAGCATTCTCCAGATACTCCTTGAACTCTGTCAGGCTTAGTGCTGTGACCATTTCCCTGGACAGCCTCTTCCAGTGACCAACCTCTCAGTGAAAAACCTTTTCCTAGTATCCAGCTTAAACTTCCTCAGACACAAGTTCATTCTATTTCCTCATGTCCTGTCACTGGTCACCGAGAGGAGATCAGCACCTGCCACCTGCTAATAAGCTGATCACTAGGGCAAGTTGTAGACTGTGACAAGGTCACTGCAGCAGCTTTATAACATTTGTGGACACAGCATGTGTTCCTTCTTGGAGGCCATAGATTAAATTTTAAAATAATTACACTTTGGGGGCACTTTTGTACTTACAGAAGTAGTCATTAACTTGTTTTCAAATGTATCTCATAGCAGGTTTGATAGGTACTGTATTGTACAAAAACATTTTAATTACATTTATAAATTTAACAAGAAAAAAAAAAGTAACCTTGCATTAAATCCTTCTTCTGTCTCACTTTATATGCTGCTTAAAACTTCTTTTGTTAGTCCTAAGGATCTGATTAATTCTTCATTTGGACCCATGTAATATGTATGCTTGCACATAGTCAAGCAGGATGTGTATTTCTATACCCAGGGTTTATTTTATATATCAAAGACAAGTTGAGTTTTTCATTTAGTCAGACTTATTTTAGGAATGACATTGTCTACTATCCTGTGAATAATTATGAACACATTCTCCCATAAAATTTCCTCATTTTTCCTGTATAAGCTGTCCCCATCCCCTCTAACAATCACACAGAGAGATTTTTTTGGGGGGGGGGAGCTTAACCCTCAACAGATTAATAAACAGATAAATTTACTTTGCCCATCTTCAGCTTGCATAACATTAATATAAGTGTGAAACAACTTAAAGTCATTAAATGACTTTAAACATAACAGTTGAAATCCCTGTTTTTTGTGAAATTCTTATCCTAGTGAATTTTGACACCAACTTCAGCAAAATTTTGTTACCCTGTATTTTGTTAATGCAGTTTATGGAATATAGATGCCTACAGAATAAATGCTCTATTAACAACAGTTCATCCTTATCTTTGCTCCCTGATGCTAAGTGGGTTGCAGGAAAAGCTGGGAACAAAGTGTTTTGGTTTTGCAATAGATCTATGTAATGACGCGCAGAGGTGCAATCAGATTCATAACTACTTTTCAACTGGCAAATACTTCCCATTAGGACTCTGAAGGATGATTTCAGAGACTGCTGAAGCCCTAAATTGCCACAGAATGACCTGATTATTCTTATTTTTTTTCTCCCAGAACAAACAAGAATGTGATTCTTTCGCAAAAAATTGTTCTGGTCCTACAATTTCAGTGGCATTTTGAAAAGAGATGTATCTGATGAAGCTTTGCGGTTTCATAATATCTTTTACTAAGTGTCACATACTTTTACAGTAATGGTAACAATAGTTTCACATTACATTTAAGCCTTTTGTAATTTGCATCTTTGAACATTGAATAAACATTTTATAATGCAAAGTATAATGTTATATTATGAAAATTAAATTAGTACAATAGCAGATTCAGACAGCAGAATTATTAAAATAACAGAGAAGAAACCACAAACTCATTCCTTGGTCTCAATATGTTCTATTAACTCTCAAATCTGTTTTAAGAATGGGATTATTTTCTCATGTAGATGACTTTTTGTTGCATAAATACTTCTGTGTGGCTCATTGTTTGATATTGTTCCTGGAGGATAATTCATTGTCCCAAAGTATGCTTTTAGCTATCAATACTGAGAGTGACAGAACGTTGAAGAGTGTAACACAGAATAATTGCTTTTATGAGACATTTAACAGTAATGCTTTACAGAACTGAGCTGACTCGTTGAGCTTAAGCCACATCCTTCAATTATGATAAGGGTTTTTTTCAGCCAAAGCTTTCAAGAATGCCAGTATCTGTAATTCAGTGACTCTAAACTTAGACAAAACACACTGTGAAAGGAAATAAAGATCCTAGAGCTAGTGGGCTTTGTGAGGCCCTTTCTGCTGGCCTCTTCATGCAAAAACTGACTCCTGAGTGCTGTTTCCATGAGACATTTGACTTCCAACCCTGTTTTATGGTTTGCAGGATAAGACAGGAAAGCTATGTAGACCAGAGATACTTAAACAACAGAGTTTCTCCTACATCCTGACAAAAAATATGTCATAATTTACTGTAGATCATGTGCGCCTTGGACTAACATACAGTTTGAAACAGTGTCTCTTTTTTGTAGATTTGTTGTGAGTTGTCAAGTACACAGAGCACTGCTGGTACAGCACCAATACCTAGAAAGTTGGTTTGCACTTTCGTCTGGAGTTGATATTTTCTCTCACAAATTTTAACAGGCAACCATTCCTCTGCTTCCTATTTCTCTAAACATCAGTTTTCTAACATACATCAAAACAAAACTCACTGATTTCCTTTTATTTCTGGTTTCTAGAAAGATCATAAACTTCTCTAGTATTGGAATAAATATGAATATAGATTTCTAACTATCTACATTCTGTCACTGAAATTGTAAAGGCAGGAAGTTCTTTTATAGTTCTGCTTACTGCAGCACACACAAATTCTAGAATTGGAGGCAGAAGTCCTGATTTCAGAATTTCCTCAGAAGTTCAGGCTTTTAATCATTATGAGGTTAGTTAAGATGTTGCAAGATTTTTCAGCTCTTGGATTAAGATTTAGTAACTGTGCTGGAGGCCATTCTGGATAGTGTAACTTCTTAGGCTAATCTACCTTTGTGCTCTAAATGTATTTCTACATTATAAAAATTTGTGTGTTATGAAGACTTTTGTTGCAAAGTTTTCTCTAAAATAATATATTTATGCACTGAATAATTTTATGCACTAAGTTTTGGAATCCCACTTGTTTAACTACTATGTCTCTATATTAGGAAAACCCTTGACAAAAGGTTTTTAAACAAAATTGAATACTTACCAGAGAGAGGAATTTTCATTCTTGTCCACAGAAGAAAAAGTCAAGAAAAGTCTTGCCAAAGAATTACATTCCAGCTACAGAATCTGTATAAGCTTTCTGGAAGCATTTTTGAATGAGAGAGAAAATCTCTTGGGAGTTAATTTAACTTTCAGTAGTAATAAGCAGGGTTTAATTTCACTCTGTTGAGCTTCTAAACTTCATAATAATATTTGGATTGTAGCATATAAATTAATCCTTAATAGTTACCTGATTCTCAGAGTTATTACAGAATAAAAAGGTCGATTGCAGTAACATTAGACTCCCCTCACACTATGGAACAGAACAATTCAGGATTAAAGAATAGCAGATGCCGGAGTGTTCCTCAACAAACTGCATTAGTAATCCAGTGTAGTGATTTGGGAGAAACAGATTCTACTAATTTAATCAGACAAAAGCATACCTGAACTCTGCAGATCTGCAACTTGCAAACTGCTGTGTAATTCTTACACGATCTGAGTCCTTCCTAAACTAGTTAGTTTTTTAAAAATTAAAATTTTCTCCTCAATAAAAGAAATGTTTCTCCAGTAAATCAATATATTATTTATACATGCAAAAAATTTATACGAGGCTATAATTCTCAGTCCAGTTCACTCTGAGAATATTAGTGATTGCCAGAGATATTCCAAAAGAGTTCTAACAATTCTGAGCAAACACTGCATTTCTATTCACAGGGCAAATAGGAGTGAGCCCATCTTCAAGTAGAAAAAGCTTATCTGTAGAGCCTAAAAAATTACAATATGCCCTCAATCAGAGAAGCAGATTTCTTATTCCTTGATCACTCTAAAGTCTTTTTTCTTTTAGTGGGACCATGTAAATTCATCCACTACCAGTAACATAGCAAGGCTAGACAATCAGATTTTTCTGATCTCAAAGGAGGATTTCAATGAGTTTAACTGCCTAGAAAGCTGAAATACATAATAATTGTATTTGTTATTACAGTATCAGTGTACTATCTCTTTAATTGTATAACCATGATACCATCAAGGACACTGTATATATTTGTAATTTAGAGAACCAGTTAAAACACAAACACGCTGAATTTTAAAAAAAAAAGTCTACTAACTCATACTGATTTTAAGTTTCTGTTCTAATTTCTGCGTGAAACAATTAACTATATAGTTTTCAAGGTCTGGCCCACAGATCTGAAAGTGTGAGAAAGTAAAAATCTTAGCTAAGTGAGATTTTCTGGAATGAAGTACTGCATAAGATCAATATTGCAGTACGGTTAGGAGACTATAGATTATTGAAAGCAGACTATTTAATGTAGTGTACAAAATGCAATTGACAAAAAAAAAGTAAATTAGCAAAAATCGATTTGGCTTTTGAGTATTAAAGAAATTGGATTGTGAAGAAACCATAAATGAAAAAGAAAATAAGAAGCGCTTTGATATAACTCAGAGTAAAGCTTAGAAGAATCATTTATTGGGAGTTATTTGCAATTTGTTAGGAGTAATTTGCATCAGTTTATTGATCAAACAAGCTGTAGAGAATAGGGGAATTAAACTTCTGTCTAATGAATAATATTTGAAATGTCTGTTGAAATAGCTTTAAAAATTCTAAAGTAGGTCAAAGACTTGATGCAGAAAGTCCTACATTAGCAACAAACTGGCTTCTTTCATGCCCATCAAGTCAATTTACTGGTTGATGACTGATAAAAAATTTTACATTACATTTTACCTCTTAAAAAGACATCTAAAAATTGCTCATATTTAATTGCTGCATTTTATACTGTAATGCAACAAAGCAAGAACTTGTGGAATAACATAATGCAACTGCTTTCCTCCCTTGAAAACAAGTGTTCAAATGGTATATGAATTCAAGCAAATTTTGTGGCTTTATCCTAATTTTTGGTACTCATTTGTTCTTATTACACAATGATGACAATCTGGTGTGATTAGCAGGCTTTGTTCTTGAAAAGCTGGGGACCAGAAGAGCAGAGGCACTGAAAGCCAAGGCTGCAAACACCGAGTGGGAAGCATGAGGAAGCGTGCTGCAGAGCACATAGAAGTCAGCTTTTTAAAGCAGGGAGCCTCATTCAGGATCCAGACTGTCATATAACCAAAACAAGTCTGAAAATACATGCCATATGCTTTCTGAGGCTTCTGGCTTTAGGCAATGGCCATAGCAAATACTACTACTAACACTCATGTCATTCTATCAGTTGAAATGAAATCTGAGAGCTTTATTGACCAAAGAAAAATATTTTTCATGTAGTTTGATAAATGCTTTTTCAATATAAAACCTATATACATAGAAAATGCTATGGGCATGAAGAATTCTGATACACTTTTTTTCTTAGGCATCAATTAAAAATGAAGATACTGTCTCTGAGTGATAAAAAACATGTGCTATACCAAAATGCCAGTAAAGTCATGCATCAAACATTACCCTGTTTAAAGACATTAACTCCACATCAGTCTTGATAAATAGCCTTGACAAAGGTGGAGATGTTAATTAGAATTGAAGTTTGAATTCCTCTGTTGGAATGTCAGATATAAAAGTTTCTTGAGATTAATTCATCTCCTACAATACTTAAAAAGTTTAGATGGACCATTTTTTTAATTAAAAAAATTGTTTTTCTCATAATGGAATCATGACTTACTTTGAGATATGAACATGCTTGGAATAATAAAAGCTCAGTCACAGAGAATTTTTCAAAAATCGTTTACCTAAATAATAAAATTGATGTGAAAACAATGAACATAATGCTTTATGGTCAGAGATTGTTCAGTGAATCTTATACAAAAAATATAAGTGGATTTTTTGATACAATTTTTTAGCTGATCTGGAAAAAATGTAGAGTGACAGTAACAAAGCTTAACTTAATTTGAAAACTCAAGAAAACATAATTTATACACCACCAATTCAATTACTATAAAAAGTGACTACTCAGGTACTACACAGCCACTTACTAACTAGATTTTTGGCTGGGGACCTTAATGATGAGAACCACAATCCAAATGTTAGAATCAGAATTCAGTGAGTGGTTGGTTGTTCATAGTGCCACATATTTCCCCTTTTCAGAAAAGTGTGAGACATGTAGGAAGCCATGACCTACTTACTTACTAAATAAGTAAACCTGAACTTTTCAAAAACAAAATTGGAAATTCACAGCCTGTTTTGACAATGAGTAGTATCTTTTAAAACATTTTTAAATGTCATAATGTTTTACTTAAAAGCAAAGAAGATTAAGGAAAACATCCATGTTTTAAATGTGTCTTTAACCAAATGCCACTAATGTTTAGGCCCATGTTTAAAGTCTCCATCAAAGTCCTCTGCCACAGCAGATAGCTCCAGCAGACCTGCCTCCCATGTAGAGAAGAGGAGAGTCTGCACCTCTGGCAGGAACATTGGCTGCTAAAACTTGCTTCATCATGGGTCCAGGACATTTTTAACTTTCACTGAGACATTTCCAAAATTACTTCCACAAATAGTTGCAATAAACAGAACTTATATATTTAAACCTTTCTGATCTGTGTTTACCACCAGAAAAAAGTTTTATAATTTGTTTAAGACATCTTTTTTATTCATGACATCGTAATTCCTTTCAGTCATGCAGGCTGTTTGCATAAACAAAGGGTAGGTGTCAAAGAAATGCCAAACAATGCTTCCTCCTAAAAAATCACTTTTAGACATGATACATACAAACACAATTGCCAGTGCAAACCCAAGGTAAAAGAACTTTATTTTCTCAGTTTCTCAGACTTGTTATCATTATCTGAACTTTAAGGATGTGATTTATATATGTGATCTTAGTGTCACTGTATAAGCTCAGAGTAAAATATCTAAGTAGTTCATCTGCCACTTTATTCAACTTTCATATCAGGCTGATACCCAGTGGTAAAAACATGAAAAGCAGAAGATACAAAATGGTAAAAGTTCTTTGGCCTCTTGTTCTTTATATTTTTCTTTTTGTTGTACACTAAATCACAAGCTCCATTTGTTAGAGTTTGACTTTTTTTCTTTGTGATCTCAGAAAAACTGTTGTCCCTTCCTTTTGAAAGTATTTAAAATTTCACTTTATTGTGCTGCTATCAAAATCCAAGCTCTTATGCAGCTGCAAATATTTCTGCTCTCTCAAGGAAAGAACACCTTGTATATTGTATGTTCCCATTCTGTCACTTAAAAGGATTAAAAGATTCAGATTACACGCAAATAAGATTATAATACAATTTCATTTCTTATAGTATTTGCTTTGGTATTAGAATCAGAGAACATTACAAAGGCCACTAAAATGAATAGTTAGAGTGATATAAGTTCAACCTGTAACTGTAGGAGGGGGTTCTAAACAGAGATTTTGGCCTTTGAGGCTTTCTAGATATCCAGATTTTAAACTAGTGATACAAAGGAAAGTGTCTATTTCACTTCCCAATAACATTTAGAAGGATTTTTCCATTCTCTCTTTGTTGATACCTGTATAATAAATATATATTTGAAATGATTTTTACATACTTGAAAATCCACTTCCACTTTTAGAAATCAGTTCATTTTTACCTTAATAGGATTAAAGTAGGTAAACCACATATATGTTCAAAATATTTATATTAGCATATTTCAAAGTACCATAACTTTCCTGCAAATGTGTATAGTATCTGGACAGTGAGCTACCTAGGAAACAAGGGACACATCAAAGATCACTCTAGCTGCTATGGCTGTTGGCATTACCTTGAAATCTTCTGATAAACACAAGGAAAACTGCAAACAGGGATGTTTTCCATAGGATTCTTGCCGTCTACTCCCTCCACCAAAAACATGGATGTAAAGAACAGGGACGTGGCTGGAATTGATAAAGAAACATTCACCATCCCACAGATCCCTGGACACTTTCCTTAAGACCAAGATAGGATTCATATATCTCCTTGAAACACTACATTAGTCTTTTACATTTAAAAAAAAAATAATGATTTCACATTTTCAAACAAGGACCTTGATAATTGGAAAAAAAGAACTCGATCTCTTATTTGTGCATTTACCATTGTGAGCAGATGCATAAGGGTGGCTGCCAAACTGAATAAAGAGAAACAGCAGGGGCTTTAAATATTCTGATTAATGCTTAAGAATTTTAAATCAGAACAGCAATAAAAGTATTTTTACAATGGATAGTCAATTACTTTTCTCTGCCCTTTTGTAATTTAAAAATGTGTGATCTTTTCTTGCAAGAACGGACTTTCCTCATTAGCAGTTTTGTGGAGACCATCCCTTGGTTTCTGTAACTACATACATGCTGAATGCAGCACAGCATAAGGAGTGATCAAGTATTTTCATAGTCCTACCAAGGGCAAAATTTTCCAATCTCACTGTCTACACATTGTGCTATAAATTTGTTACAAATTTGTGGTGTTAAAATTACTCCAACAAAACCCAACTCATCTCTGTGTAAGGCAACGTGTTTTGCTTGAGGATCTTCAGGTTAACATCTCCCCGGCACAGAAATTTCAGCCTTTTATATTCAACTGAATTCAATGTGGACAATATTCTCAATAATTTTGATACTGTGTCCAAGGTTTTTTTTTTTTCTGTGTTCCAGGTGAATGCATATATTCCTGTTCACTTTCAAACATGCCATCTCTTATCATCTGATCATGAATACCTTATAAATCAACAACCATTGTGGAAGAATAGCATTCAGGCATTTCTTTCAGGCATTCAGTAAGGACAAGCCAAAACTCTGAAAAATATTGATTTGATAGAAAACATTGTTGAATAGTAGCCAAAAACTCGAGCTTATAAAAAATGATAGAAAAGAGTTTGAAAACTGCATTTAATGAAACCTGCACAAAACATATAATTTCATCTATGTCTCCAGTTTTTGGGAAAAGGTAAAGAAATAATTTTTAAAAAGGTAAAGAAATTATTTTAAAATAATCTATGCTTGACTGACACTATTTCTGCTATTTCTACTTTGCCTGTATGGTCTCAGATCTGACAGCTATTACAGACTAATTTTCAGACTGGAAGAAGATAAAAAAAGGAAATAAAAAATATTATTTTGGTTTTAAAACACTCAGCGAATTGAGATGTCAGAAGCATAGTTAGGAAAATCAAGATTTCTAGGAAGACCTAGAAGAAAGACTCCATAGTATTTTAGATAAGACAGGTAAATTTAAATTATGCTATAGCTTCTGCTTACTTCCCAATATCTTCCTCAGTCACAGGCTATTTTCAAGTACTCACTCTACAGAGGACACTTGTGTTTTCATGGATGGCTGTGAATGTAGCTTTTGCTGTCTTCATGAAAGATGAAGGTTTTAAGTTATTTTAAGGAAAGAAAAAAAATTGTTGTTTTCTGTTATTATTCACCATATTGTTGATGATGCAGACATTATACCTGTATATGTGTTTGTCCTTTAGTAGTATCTGCTATTACTTATTGACATATTGGTATGACATATTTACACAGTATGTGGTAAATATTTGGTTAGTAGTAGAGTACAGTGTGCTCTGTCTTTTCCAGATGCCTACTTCAAAATAATTTAATGAGATTTCCAGAAAAAAATAGTGTTTGCCTAAAGAGTTAGAAAGTAGGACTGACTAAAAATGTCCAATCTCTTCTCTGAAGCAAAAGAACCCAACCAATCAACCAAGCAAAAATTATATTTGTTTATTTTAATTACAAAATAACTCCACAAAGTTGAGGATTCAGGTCTGCAGCTTCTGGAGAAAAGCATCATTTCTTCAAGGAGAGAGGCACAAAGGAACAAAACTGCCACAGTAAAAAATGCAGACAAATGAAATATTAGAAAATTCCACTTTATTCCTAACAAGAATAAATGAGAAAGAATTACATTTTCAGACAAGTTATTTTTGTTTATTAAACAAAAACAAAACAACAACAAAAAAATCAAACAAATAAAACCACACACACACAAGAAACTCCAGAAAACAAAAAACAAAAACAAAATAAACCAAACCAAAACAATGACAACAAAAACAAAAAAAAATTAAGAAAAAACCAAACACACAAACAAAGGGAAAAAAACACCAAAACAACAACAACAACAACAACAAAGCCTTTGAAAAAATCTAATGTTATCAATAAGGAAGAAGTATATGATTTGGTCTTTTTTGAAGTGATTTGCTGGTACAGTGGATCACTATGATTAATCTCTTCTAGAAGCCTTTAAAATATAATGTGTGTATAACTTGTATACTATTTCACTATCAAAATGTCAATACAAGTCTGTAAAAACTGGGAAAATTTTATGTGAAAGTAAAAATTAAATCGTAACACTCAATTTTGAAAATCTACCTGAAAATCCTGATATTATGAAACTTAGGAGCTGCAGACATACCTGTCCTTCAGTTATTGCTTTATTTTCCTATTCATCCCTAAAAGGGTCCTAAGAACATGCTTTTCTTTCAGAAGACATTCTCATACCCTCTGTGCCTAGGTCTGAGGAGTGAAAACAGCTTTTAACACGTACCTCTGACAGTTCTTTACCTCTGCTGGCACTTCTCCATCCAAAAGCAGGCATAACATCCTCATCCTTTTCTCCTATCTCCCTATTTGTTCCTCTTCTACTGAAATGCATAAGCAATAGGGTGAGAAACAGAAACAAAACTGAGAATTGTGGGGAAAAAAATCTCTTCTTGATATCCTCTAAAAAGTAACATAATCTGCAATAAATATATATCACTCTCTGGAGATCTGCTATAAAGGGCAATTGTTCTCCAATACCATTGGGTGAAATTCTCTGCTCATCTGCATTTCTTTCTGTTTATGTCAAAGTTTCAACATTCTGTTCTCTCAATCTTTTACATATAGTGAAAAAGAGTTTACAGACTGTTATTTAGCTCATAATGGCAAACACACAGAAGCATACAAACACCAGCATCAAGATTGTCTGTATCCCTTTTTGTCAATGCTGTATTACACTATTTAGGTCTATGACATGAGGATAAACTTTTTCTCCAAATCCTTGCCTCATTCAGTCTAGAGACAGACAGTTCTCATTAATGAGCAGTTTTCCCTCTTTTAGCTTCATCTTGTTTAATAGTCTGTACCCAGACTTATCCACTGAAGATTATTCAAATCCTGCCCTGAAGACAGAATTATTTATTTCTTCATAACTTTTTTTTTTTTTAATAGTGATCAACTCTGCAGTACTGAGTGCTTCACAAATATTTACAAAATATGATAATCAAAGTCACGGAATGTCTTCCATACTGGGAATGATAGATAAGCTGAGATCCATGACCTGTAAAGAGAAAAAACAGGACAATAAGCTAAAAATTTGCAAATCATGAATGCCTTGACAAAAATCTATAGGGAAAGATAGTTTACTGTTTCTTCATATACAAGAACTAAAGAATAACAAATGAAACTGATATAAGTCAGGTTCAAAAAACCACCAACAGTTTTTTTAATAAAAACAAGAACTTGTACCTGGAGGGTGTTGCAGACATATTTATTTACTGTATATACATGGAAATTCCTGAACTTAAGCTATAGGACTCTGGGGAAAAATTAAAGTGGATCACATATTTTCCATATTCTTACTTTTTCATAGATTCACAGAATAGTTTGGGTTGGAAAGGTCCTTAAAGATCATCTGGTTCTGACGCCGCTGCCATGGGCAGGGACACTTTGACTAGATCAGGTTGCTCAGAGCTCTATCCAGCCTGGCCTTGAAAATCTCCTTTTAATTAAACACATGCTTATTGATTCTAACTGAATTACTATTGGGGGCTATGTGTGCCTTCCATGTAACCCATTTTGGCCATTCTTATGTTCTTAGCAATTAAAAATTGAGTGGGTATTACTCTTCTTATTGCTTTGTTGTCGTCGTTGTCTCTGTTGTCGTTGTTGTCATCGTCGTTATTGTTGCTGTTGTTAGGAAATAAGATACAAAAGAATATAAATTTTTAGTCAAGGAATTAATATAAAAATTTGATCCTGATTAGTTCAAGGAGCTTAACTAGATGATCACTTGGGGATCTTTCCAAACTTAAATTTTATGCCTAAGGTATTAAAGACAGAGGGTTCATTTATTTTTAAAAATATCATATGATACACTGATGCTGGAGGAAATGGTTCCAACCATACCAACAAGGTCTTTTAACAGCCTGGCATATTTTAATAAGCAGAGATACTTAAAATATTTTAAATGTGATATTACCTCACTCAGAAATTTAATCTGGGTATTTTGGTCCCTTCTCTAGACCAATATAACACCTTTTTCTCTTCTCCATTTTGGAAAAAGGGTGAGCTATCTTTTTCATATAATCTGCCATCCAAATTGGTGTTTGTTCAAACACAGTTGCAACCACAAGGACATTATTCCATATTGGAACTAGATTTTTAGTAATTTTAAATCCACCTGTCTCAGCCCACCTCTTCTATGCAAGACACCTGCTGAAAGCACAAGGAAGACATTACAATGCCTTCTCTACAAAAAATTTCTCTAGAAATCACGTATTTGCATAAATGTATTTACAAGTTCTTTTATTTATAAATCTGGCATTTGCTCAGCCTAAGTGAGACTTCCTTCATTTCAGTGAAACTCTCCTTCAGTTCTTGTAATAAAGTGTTACATTTCTTACAGAATTTATAAGAATTTATAATTTAATATGTTAATTATGGATATCAGCTCCTCTTTACCTTCTGGACATTGATTCAGTTCCTTATTTTTCTTAAAGAGTTACACATTTCCTTACTCTGTGAGGCACTCATGCTTATATTGTTGGATTTTGTGGCAAATACTAGACCAACAGTTTTTAAATTAAGTCTTTAGATATAAGATTTCCTTTTAAGCCGCCTGCAAAAAGTGTAAGAAATATTGTTTCTTGATGCTTCAGCAGCCACAGAATAACTTGGATTTCCCATGGTAAAAATCAAAGCTCCAGCACATTCATCATTGAACAATGGAGATTAGAGGCCAATATAAGCAAATCCAGTATTATTATGAGACTATTTTACAGAGAGAAGAAATGGGTTAATGTGAGAAAATCTGTGTGTGACCACTGGAGTTTTAAATATTAATTTCATTAACATCTATAAAACAGATACATCAGTCTGCCAGTAGCTAGTACAGTAGTTGGTTCGGTTGGTTCAGTATTTTTACCATTTCACTGTTAAAATTCTGAGCATTTTCGTTTTATGGGCAAGTATTCTAAACCAAACAGCCCAGCAATGTTATCATGTAAAAGAAAAGTAATTTGAAAGAAAATATAGTTGTGTTATCTAGTGCACAGATAAATACAGTTTACCACAGACAGTGCTACTCACTGATTTGAGGTGCTAAGCCATTATGGAAGCACTAATAACATACTTACAGAAGAACTGTGCATTGCCTATAAACTCATTATTTTTACTCCTTTAATATGATTTAGACTTTTACAGAGCCATTTCATTGACACTAATTTTGTACCTGCTCTCTTCAAGTGTTTCACAAATTCTATAGATTTAACAATAATGTTTTCCTTTTGTTATGCAGCATTTAATTATTACATATTTTTCATTTGTCAAATTCACAGATTGCTGCCAGGCAAACTTCAACCCTCTCTTGACCCCTTCCAGGACTCACAGTGCTGTCAATTTCCCATCCAGTTTACATCTCCTCACAGTGTCCTTAAGAATAGCTGTTGAGTATCATGAATTGGCTAAAAGCATTGTTCCTAAAAATCCATGCTTATCAGTAGTGTTAAGAGAGATGCAATGATAAAGATTATGTCTCATTATCAGTCTTATCAGAACCAGAAAATAAATTCAGCTGGTTACATCAAAGATTTTTGTAACCGTGTGATGAGCTTGTTTTATTTCTCTCCTCACCTCTTAGCAAAATATGCCTGATAATCAGCCCACAAATGCGAGTTGAACTTGCTGTTCTTCAGTCTAAAATCTGCCATCACTTCTTTCAGGTTTTCTCATGAGGACAAAAAACCCCAACAACAAATGTGAAAGCTCTTCCTCATCTAAATTAAAAGAGTGGTTTAGTTTCTCTTAAGTTCTCATAACTAGCCATCAACTAACAGTAAAGACATAGACTCTTATTTCTATACATATGCTACCTTCTTCTATTTTTCAATTTGTTTTTTTCTCTTTTGGTGCGGACTGCTCCTTTTTAAGGCAATGAAGTCAACTACCATTCTGTATTCATACTAAAATGTCCTTAAAAATGAACTTTTGTTGAGAAACAGTATTGGTCTGGACTGCAAAGGCAAAATAAGTATTAATATTATCTTTCCTAATAAAATGGTGCACAATTGGAAAAGAAAATGGATATATTTACTATGATAAGGAGCCTAGGAAATATTAAAACTGGGTGAGGGGAGGAGAAGGGGAAGAAATGCAGGGAAAAAGATTTAAAGTTTTTGGTGTACATGTTTTCTTTCTGAACCCAGGTAAGAGCTGGGAGCCAAGTAGGTCTCTGCTTCCATAACAAACACCCTAAACTCTTCTGTAAGTCTCATGACTCACTGTTACTTCAGGGCTCCTTGAATATTCATATATAAACCATCAACACACCATTTTACACTCACAAGTGACACTGCTAATGGCATAGCTTTAGAAGTAAAAAAGCACTGGGGGGAAAAAATTACCATATTTTACAATAGTTGCATGACACTCAGGAACTTAATTTTACTGGCAGCAACTGATCCAGCTATAGACAGCTAAATCAGCACTGATGCTAGAGAGAGGAGACAGCACTGCTGAGGTAGAGTAAAAGTCAACTTTCTGCTTTGTTAGTTTAAGAGAATAACCATGTAAATCAAAAAGATTTTGGAAATAAATGCTGGGTTCCAGACCAGAGTTCTGGCAGGAAAAGGCCAATTATCTAAAGGGAAAGACAATATTCCAAGGCTGATATAGGGAGAAGACTACATATGCAGAATATATGTTTTGCACATACGTCTTTGTTCAGAGATCTGACATTAGTAGCTATCCAATATGAATTTCTGTTCATATGAGATGCTGTTTTTTCCATGTACTTTGGCATATTTTGCCAGCTAACAATTTTATGGACCTAAAGGAAATATTACACGTTTAAACTGGAAAACTAACATACAGATATATCATGTTACTATTTTGTTTGTTGTCTTTTTTATCTGATGTGTATATTTTGGGTATTTTCTCAGCTTTTTAAATTTTTTTTTATTATTTTATTTCTTATGTCTTTGAGATTTTTGAAGAAAAACATTCACACGAAACTTGCTATCTTACTGATATTCGCTATCTTACAAATATTCTATAATATTTCTCATTCTTTTATCCCCTACTCATCCACTTTTGGCCTCCCTCACTTTCTGCACAATCTGGTGAAAAACCTTCTCTTCTGCTTTTCTTGGCATCTGAAACGACATACCTCTACTTCTCCATTTAATTTAACTTGAAATCTCAGCTGAAATCTTATCTTTCTTCCCATGTTTACACCTCCAAATTTCACTCCCCTGCTGGTGTAGTTTGATTTGTAGTTTTGCAACATGCAAAGCATAATTGCTTATTTTTAACTGAAGAAGCTAGAAAGAACAATTTAATATTTTTCTTTTTAGAAGAGATTTCCTTTATTTTATAGCACTTTCTTTTTATAGGGTAACCCACTTATACTGTTGGTTTCTTGTAAGTATATGCCACTAAAAACTCAACTATGTTTCTTTCAGACATATAGTAATTATGCCTGAATGAGGGTAATAGAAAATTAACTCATTCTCAGGAAAAAAAGTTTAAAATTTACTTTCACAGGGTTTTATTCAGTCATAGTTTTCCTAATTTGTGTTGATTTAAATCTCATCTATGGATATGAAAATGCACAGTGGCTAACATGAGAAGAAATTCCTCATCTGAATTCTTTGCTTTTAACTGCAGGATAAAGTATTCTCATCCTCATTTTTCTCATGTCCTTGACATCAGTGACAGCACTGCAGAGAATGGGAGATAACTCCTATATGGTATTTAGACGACCAATCTGCCATAATAAAGTGATTCTGCTGCTACACTTCTTGGATTTCTCTGTGCCTGCCTTCTTTCAGAAAACCAGTCTTTGCTGACTTTTTTTTATCTCAGGAAACTCTTTGTCAGACTCACTTTATTAGAGATACCAAACATCTCTACATTCTTTGGTTAAACTATATACTTTCAGTTCATATAATTAACTGGGTTTACTGGTTTTCTGAATTTTTCAGAAATAATCTTTTGCTAAAGAAGAAAACATCCATTGTGTTCATGAAATTCACAGACATTTATGCATGGGTTCCAAAGCTCCATCTAAGTGACTCAGGGCTAAACATAATAATTTTTTTATGCCAGCTTTTAATTGAGTAATGGTGTGTGAAACTCATGTGGCACAGTGGGAAGCATACAAAAAAAGAATCTGAAAGAGCATAATGACTGCAGAACATCCATGCATTTGAAATCAGGAAGATGTAAGAAAAATCTAAGTCTTGTCAGTCACATAACTTGAAGTAATGAGATTATGCAAAAAATGTGGTTAATAATGCTTCACTGTAAATGCACCACAACACAGTGTGAAACATGTGCCCTAAACTATGATATATTATTAAGAGAAATGATCTTATTATTTAAAACATTATTAAACAGTCATATAGTAATCCACTTACAGAACAAAATCTAAATATGTAGAGTATGTGATTTATATTTCCAGGGTGTCATCTACATTATTTGTCAAAGTTTGCTTTATTTGTTTTACTAAATATAGTTATTTTATATTTTCCACAATTAGTCACTAAAATTGTTGGTAAGACTCTGAAAAGCAATGACAATGATGCCCAAGTAGAGTAAGTTTGTACACACAAGTGGTCTGTACATGTGACAATAGCTACAAAGATGTTTTTAGTGCTTCCCAGGTATCCTGGTGTTAAGATGTAAGCAGATCTACATTTTTCTTTACTCTCTCCTTAGAGAAAATAGAGTTGGATGGTTTTTCTGGGACTTCATCACTGTGTAGTCTATCAAGCAATGTTCTATTTCCTTCATCTTGGACTTCTTTTGAGACTTTCAGGTTATATTTTTCTACACCATCAATTGTATTCAACTCCCTGTTTCCCTTCAGAGAGTTCCAGTCTGAAAATTGTCCACAACTGTTAATTGCTCCCAGGCTTGGGTCCATGTAAGCTGGAAGTGGAAAAATGTATAGTATTTTGCCAGCACACTTAGCCTGAAAACTTTCTGGATACAGCATTAATCTATTTCTTTCTTTATTTCAATTCTCAACTTGAAATCTATGAATAATACTCCACAGATATAGCTTTGAGTTTCCCAAATGCTACAGTTCTGAATACTGTATGTATGATAAAAAATTACTTCCTGTGCAGTCTATTGTATTAAGCCACCCTTTTATTGCAGGAGGTCACTACCTTCCTTAGAGAGATATCACTGCAGCATGCTGCCTTGCAGGTCTATTTCTAAATAAAGATTATTCATGAATGAATTTTCAGCTAGTCAAGGAAGGTGACTGTCCCACACTGCTCTGCACTGGTGCAGCCTCACCTTGAATAGTGTATGCAGTTTAGAGTAATGCATTATAAAAAAGACATAAAATGATTAGAGAGCATCTAAAAGAGGGCTATGAAGATGGTGAAGAGTCTAGAGAGGAAGCTGTATGAGGAGTGGTTGAGTTCACTTGGTTTGTTCAGCCTGGAGAAGAGGAGGCTGAGGCAAGACCTCATTGCAGAGTTCAAATTTCTCACAAGGGGAAGGAGAGGGGCAGGCACTGATTTCTTTGGTGCCCAGTGACAGGACCCAATGGAATGGTATGAAGCCATGTCAGAGGAGATTTAAGTTGGATAATAGAGAAAAGTTCTTCACCCAGAAGGAGGCTGGGCCCTGGAACTGGAGGCTCACAGGGAAGTGGTCACAGCAGCAAGCCTGATAGAGTTCAGGAAGCTTTTGGACAACATTCTCAGGTACATGGTGTGACTCTGGGGCTGCCCTGTTCAGGACCAGAAGCTGGAATTTAATGATCCTAAGAGGAAAGGCTGAGAGAATTGGGTATGTTCAGCCTGGAAAAGAGAAGGTTTCATGGTGCCCTAATTGTGGCTTTCCAGTACCTGAAGGGAGCCTACAAGGAAGATGAAGAGAAACTATTTACATGAGCATGTAGAAGGAGGGGAAATGGCTTTAAACTCAAAGAGGTTTAGGTTTAGGCACTGGAACAGGTTGTCCAGAGAAGCTGTGGATGCCCTATCCCTGGAAGCATTTTGGGCCAAGTTGAACTGGGCTCTGGTCTACTGGAAGATGTTCCTGTCCAATGCAGGGATTTTGGAACTAGATGGTCTTTAAGGTGTCTTCTGTGGTCCAATATGGTCATGTTAAGCCTCTTTGTCTGGGGGACCTGAACTTTTGCCACACAACAGCCACCATGCAGATGTGATGGTGGTTGGCCTACACAGGGTCTAGACAGCATTGCATGGCTGAGGTCAGTTGCAGGGCAACCACTGAAGGGGCTCACTCCATCCTTGAGCAAGTACACCTGCCTTTCTGGAGAAAAGGATCAAAGCNTGTATGCAGTTTAGAGTAATGCATTATAAAAAAGACATAAAATGATTAGAGAGCATCTAAAAGAGGGCTATGAAGATGGTGAAGAGTCTAGAGAGGAAGCTGTATGAGGAGTGGTTGAGTTCACTTGGTTTGTTCAGCCTGGAGAAGAGGAGGCTGAGGCAAGACCTCATTGCAGAGTTCAAATTTCTCACAAGGGGAAGGAGAGGGGCAGGCACTGATTTCTTTGGTGCCCAGTGACAGGACCCAATGGAATGGTATGAAGCCATGTCAGAGGAGATTTAAGTTGGATAATAGAGAAAAGTTCTTCACCCAGAAGGAGGCTGGGCCCTGGAACTGGAGGCTCACAGGGAAGTGGTCACAGCAGCAAGCCTGATAGAGTTCAGGAAGCTTTTGGACAACATTCTCAGGTACATGGTGTGACTCTGGGGCTGCCCTGTTCAGGACCAGAAGCTGGAATTTAATGATCCTAAGAGGAAAGGCTGAGAGAATTGGGTATGTTCAGCCTGGAAAAGAGAAGGTTTCATGGTGCCCTAATTGTGGCTTTCCAGTACCTGAAGGGAGCCTACAAGGAAGATGAAGAGAAACTATTTACATGAGCATGTAGAAGGAGGGGAAATGGCTTTAAACTCAAAGAGGTTTAGGTTTAGGCACTGGAACAGGTTGTCCAGAGAAGCTGTGGATGCCCTATCCCTGGAAGCATTTTGGGCCAAGTTGAACTGGGCTCTGGTCTACTGGAAGATGTTCCTGTCCAATGCAGGGATTTTGGAACTAGATGGTCTTTAAGGTGTCTTCTGTGGTCCAATATGGTCATGTTAAGCCTCTTTGTCTGGGGGACCTGAACTTTTGCCACACAACAGCCACCATGCAGATGTGATGGTGGTTGGCCTACACAGGGTCTAGACAGCATTGCATGGCTGAGGTCAGTTGCAGGGCAACCACTGAAGGGGCTCACTCCATCCTTGAGCAAGTACACCTGCCTTTCTGGAGAAAAGGATCAAAGCAGATGGAAGAACAGGATTCTAGAAAAGTAAAAAGGGTTGCTAAAACATAGACTGTGTTATAGAAGTCACTGATTTAACAGAGACTTGATATAGAGAAAAGAGTGTTATAACAAATGGTATACATCACAGAAAATTAATTTTAACTGAAACATATCTTTGTACAATCTGGGGAAGCATTTTTAGTTCTCCTCATGTCCCTGTCTCTATTAGATGTTACTGGTATGGCAGAAAAAGTGATTAGTTTGGAGATATCCTCAACAGACCTATTGCATGATTTGTATACCCTTCATTTATAACAGAAAATAGAAAGGAAAAGGATTTGTCCCCAAATGTTGATCCTTTCAGTGAAAAAATGTTGGAATATTCCATAATTATAGCAAAAGAAGAAAGTGAAGCAGTCAGAGGTGAGAAGGAGTAATTTAACCCAGCCTAAACTGTCTCTGGTAGTGCTAGACATGAGGGAGTAAATGAGCTAAATTACCTATATGGATTACAGTCTTACTTGCCTACAAAGGTATCTTATATGTGGGGCTACACTGAAGTAGAACAGGAGAAAAAAAATCAAGTGTTTGATAAAAGTTTTAATTGGTTTTGCAAATCTTTTATATGAGCTTGGCCCAGCTTCAAATAAGGTAATTCAGCAATGTGGTCCCCTGCTTATAATGAACAAGAGTAGACTGTAAATTTTGGGCAGTAAGTAGAAAATAACACTGAAAAGTGCAAAAGCATATAATGCATACAGGAAAAAAAAAGTCAAGTTTTAAACAACAGATGCAGAATTTAAGATAATGTATCTAGCTACAAAACCCAATATGAAATCTTTGAAGTTTTTATATTTGTAATTTAATGAAGAAGCAAAATTAGGTTCTTTTTCTTCACACGCCTCTTCTAAGATTTCTTGTCCTTGTAATATTTAATTCATATGTTTGTGCTAAAAATTTCAGTGACTTCACCTTCAATTGTCTGTCCTCCTTCTACCCTTCAGATGAATGCAGTACTTGTAGTTATGAGCTTTCTCCTGAGGTTTGTCATAAAAGGTCTCCCAAGATGAAAAAGGCATTTCTTGCCTAGTAATTTTATCTGAAAAGTTGTGTAATTGCAAAAATATAACTTTTCAACAGGATCAGGCAAAAAAACCAAAGTTTTTTGAAATGAGACCTACAGAAGTTTAGGTCTATTCTTACTCAGAAAAATAGCTGTATACCAGCTGAATTTTCTGAAAGAAGAGTGAGGTCATTAAAAAATATCGGTTTTACTGTTTTTATTATAAAAATGAAAATTGAAACTAACATTTCAATTTGCTATTAAGGTAAATATAAAATACAATGATGTAAAAAGTTTTATACTGAATAGACAAAAGAGAGAGGGAAAGAAAAAACCCCATGCATTATTTTTCTCATTTTATCAGTAGGAAATTGAGACGCAATTAGTCTCTAAGTGCATACTGTGGTGGTTCAGAAAGGCTGGTTTAGAAGAAATAGTTATTTTAAGCCAGACCACCAACACCAGGCTTTTACCTCCCATAGAAAAAAAAAAAAAAAAGTACTGTAAAATAATATCTATCTCTTGAAAAAATGAAAAAAACAGGCAACAACAGACATACAGACTCGAAATGTTTCAGCTTCTCTACAAAAAAACCCCAAGAGTATGAAGCACCTTAGAAATAATAATGGTCTTTCAGGTTCTTTAGGATTTATGAGACACTAGAGTTGCCTCTAGGTAGTTTACTTGACTGACTACTTCTAAAATTCTCAATGATTGCTGAAAAAACAGACAACTTACGCTGTACACCCACACAGATGACCAAAGGCTTTCTGCAATTCATTTTCTTTTTTTTTGCTTTGTGCCACACTGAGATTACATCTCCCCCCAAACCATTACTTCTTTTATGGGCATCATCATCTGTGTTTCCCAAGCATGGATATTTCATTTCAAGACACCATGAAAGACATAGCATTTTAATTTATCCTGATTTTATACATACAATAACACAGTCCTCAGTTTCTGATTTACATGAATAAAATGTCATCTTCAGAGTCTGAGGGCTTCTAAATATTCACTCCATTAAGGGATCCTGGCAGTGCTACCTTTTTTTTTTTTTTGGGCAATTTTTCAATATGCTGGGGAAGTAAAAGACAGACTCCCTATCTCAGACACGCCCTGTTTCCCACTAGTTCCTTCTCCTCTGGGTCTCTTGAATGAAGAAGCCTTACTGAGTCCACAGTAATCTCCCTCCATCTCCCTTTTACACAGTCCCATCCTGAATCAACTGGGGGGAATGGCTATTTTTGGAGCTTCTTTGAGCACTGGCATACATGAAAAACATGACAAAGAGGCAGGGAGGAAAAGAGACTGGCACATGTAACTGGAATGGAGACACAAAGATACCAAAGGACACACTGAGAAGAATAAGAGGGCTACTTACAGTTAGAACAGTTAAGAGGCAACAGAAACTTGCTAAAGAAGATTTATGTCAGTCATAACCTCTGAGAAACACACTATTTATTTCATCCTTCCCACAAGTTTTCTCTTTTATCTTCATAATTCTTTTATGTAGACTATGGTCTGTAATGTAGATGTCTGAGTGGATTGGAGTTTTTTTGAAAGAAAACTGAACTCTGAAAAAATCTGCTACTGCAGAGCGTTCTGTCTCACAATTTGTGGTGGTTGTGATTGACAGCTAGCAAGAGGCAGTTTTTGAGACTTCTTCCTAATGTGTTTACCTTCCCTTTTCATCCTGTCATATTGGTATTCTAGACTTTTCACAAAAGATATTTTATGTATCTATATATAGTTTGTGAATTTTAAGCACTTCATTTTAAACACTGTTGATCAACAGCCTATGTCTACGCTGGAGTGCTAAGTCAAGGATGTGAGATCCACCTGTATCCTTTGCTTCTGTTAAAAACTTCTTCCTTAATGAATACCCTCAATTTCCATATATAAAATATAGGAATCACAGATCCAGTCTTCTGAAATACATAAATAAATCAATGGACGCAGGGAATAGGATGGATCTGAACAGACTTTTAGGTCCATTAACAGTCCTAAGGATCTCTTCTTTATGTCCAAAATGCCTTCCTTTCTTGGCTCAAATAGATGCTATTTCCAGACTGAAGGTACAAACACAAACTATTTCTCCATGTGAAATATGTGAGGTGTTTTATTCATAAAATGTAGCAACCATATTCAAAGCTATTCTATGTTCAAATGCCATAGCATTTATTCAGGACATGAAATGCCAAAATGCAACTGTGTTTGCCAAAACAAACCCAAATATTAGACCTTGTCCTCTCCAGCAAGATAATGCTTATTTGTCTCATGAGAGAAATATAACACAGACTTGTCTGTCATTACCTACTGCTCACATTAAGTCTGTTCTCTTACTGTATATATAGTAAGAATGTTTTTTGACTTCTATCTACCAATTCTAGCAGGTACTTTAGATCCATATGGACCAAATAAAAAATCTAAAGCTCTTTGTTTAAGAATTCTATAAAAAGCAGGCCTTCATTTAATCACAGGGATTCTAATTCACTCTTAAAAATAGAAAAAATATTAAAATAAAATGTCAAAGGATTGATTTTTGCAGTTCCTATTCTTACGTTATTATGAATACTGATTTTGAAAGGCAGCCGAGCATGCATGTAAGTAATCATATGCCAGCTCAATTTAGTTCCTCCTGTAACTTGCAAAATATATGTTCTTGTGCTTAGTGCTGTAGAGTATGTTCTAAATGAGCAGAATGTGCACAAACCCTTTTGTAAAGGAACAAAACAGAAATACCTGTACATCGTGTACATGAAAGCTTAAAAAAATATATCCCTGGAAACTTCCTCCACGTCCATGAAACATTACTTTGTGCATCTCTTTCTAGCTGTGCTGGAGGAGCCTGACCCATTCAACAGACATAATAAGGACTTCTCCAGCTAAGGGCCTTTCCCTGTAATTCTCTGGTTTCATGATATCAGAAGGAAATTTAAAATACTTTATTTAAACTTTATTATATTACTTATAATTGTAGTCACTTGTCTTTTCTAAAAGATTTTGATTTTTTCATTTTGTTTTTATGCTACTCACACAAGATTTCCAATAGAGAACACAAGGTAGACATTGCTTAGCTATTGAGAAGAAGCAGCAATATTTAAAACCTGTAAATATGACTTCAACAATATTATATAAGCTTTATTTCCTTAAAACTGATTAATGTGGCAGGATAGGTTGAGCAGTCTATCAACTTTTACATGTCAGAAGATGCCTTACAAAAGAAACAGACAGAACTTCATTTTTTGTGAAGACTGAATCTTTGAAACTTAGAAATGTTACTTATGAGATTAGGTGGAGAAGCTACTGAAAAAATTAGGACAAATCCTACTTACATCCACCTGACATTATGCATTTTATTTTTAAGGCAGCAGTGGACTTGAGCTTTCAAGGAATGAGAAGACACTACTCTGGACTTTTACATAACAAAACAAAACAAAACAACAACAAAACCAAACAAGAAAAAAAAAAAAACCACAAAACCAACCAAGCAGACAAATAAAACAACCAAAAAAAACCCAAACAAAAAGAAAAAACCCACAGCTTCTAAGGGAAGACACAGGTGGGAGTCTTTGTGTTTCAGTCTCTAGGTCTGATTAGCAGTGAGGCCAAGCACAAATTAATATAATACAGATTCACATCCCAGAACAACAACAGCCACACAGACCAACGGGACAGAGAATGATGCCTTTACCAACATCCATATATGCAGAACCAGCATTCACATGAGCCAAAGGACAGAATCATCCAGTTTCTCCTGGTTAGCTAGTCTGTAGTCTGCTGGTGGCTCTACACATGTCCACAAACACCCCTTTTAGGAACAGACCTCAATAAGAGGTAGGAAAGTTGCTCAGGTGTACAGCTCAGTCAGGCAAGTGTACTGGCTACCCTCTCACATTCAAACAGTCCCTTTTAATCTCATTTATCTCCATTTTCCCATGCTTCTTACCCATTTATCTCTGTCTTTCTGGTTTTTGTCCTTATCTTCTCACAGATAAAAAACCACAAAACACTCCTAATACTTTCTTCCTATTGGTTACAGTTTTGTTCCTTCTGTATCCAAATTTGCTATTTCTGATAAAGTCACCTGCATCATTTCATACAGAGATGGTATTTCTGATATGTTTACCTGGGTACTGTGTGAATCCAAAATGAACTCCTCTGATTATCTGTGATATTTGACCAGCTGTAATCTCAGCAATGCAGACATTCCTCACCTTTGTGGTATTATTCTTATACTGAAAACTGGATTTTTGAACTTCTTACTCTTATTTGTTTTGTCCAGAAACACCTCATCCCATATTCAGTAATTTCTCAGGTTCCATTCAGTCACCTATCTTCAGAACACAGGCAGAACCTCTCTGCAGACCTTAACAACACAAAAGTCTCCTTGCACCATCTTTCTTCTCTCATATATGTATAATTCCAGACACAATGTGCCTTGTAATTTACCCCAAATACTATGAGAATAATTTCACTCTTTTACACATTCAACTTTTTCAAGTGCTCTATTTCTAACATTTTCTAAGAAAAAACACAGCTCTATTTCTACAATTACTGCCATTAAAAAAAAAAAAGACACTTTTTCTACTTTTGAAAAAAGTTTTAAAAAAAAGTTGTCAATCAGATATATCTACCACTAAATCACTACCATTATAAATAATTAAAAAAATCTTTCTCAGGTTTTTAAGACTGATGGCTGTCACAGCCAGGCTTCAAATAGCAGTTAAAATTAGACTTAACACTCTAGCACGTTTCTTATTCCATGCCACATCATATTACCTCTAACAACAATGTCCTTTTCCCTTGCTGATCTGTGAAACATAGCTCATGACAGTGGAGCCAGCTACCCCAGTTGTTTGCTGCATATATATTGCATGCATTAGCATTTCAGTCTTGTGAGTTATACTGTAACTGTCTTACAGTGCTGAAAGAAATCTTGTTGGAATTCAAAAGTGTAAGATTTATAGGTCTAGATTTGGAGAGTATAATACAGCTTGTCCAGTTGTCACATTGCAAACTGGAGAAGGAAGCACCTTTTGAACTACTAGTGTAATGAGGTTAAACTAAAAAACAGCTGATGTCAATGAAGACTGATGTTCTGACCATATTTTTGCTCTTTTTAAGGAAGACATGCAAAAGGAGGCTGTAGGCAAAAATAGGCTGAGGGCAAAAGGGACCTGTATTGAACATCTGTGCTTGCTTTTTTTCCCCTGTTACTAAAAAGAATGTTAAGCTGGTGATTTTAAATGATTTAAGCCTGACAGTGTTAGGTCTAATAATAGAAAGGCAAACAACATCTGGTGTAGTGCAAATGAAATGATTTGGTATAACACTTAAAAATCTGCAGTGCAAGTAGGGAACTTTTTTGATCTTTCTAAAGGACATGTTGAGCAATCATTTTTAATGAATAATATGACAAGATAGGGTGTGGATTTCTCAGGAAATTTCTATTACAAAACTAATGGACTTTTTGTTTTTTCCTTAGAAAGCTTATCATAGAGGCAGGTATTATGCCTCCCCAAATATTCTCACTCTTTTATGGAGATAATTGTTTTCTAATGCTATGCTTATTTTTATTTAACCTCCTTTTCTGTTACTTTTCTGCATGCTCAATATGAATGCCATACTGAAAAATTATGAGGATAAAACTGGGAGTATCAGAAAAAATTAAAATTTGGCTACAAACCACAAATTCCCCAGCAGGAGCTGCAGAAAACTCAAACCAAATATGAGGGTAAAGTTTAAATCCTTTTCCTAATTTCCTCCTCCATTTCATCATATTGAGATGAGGTTTTATAATTGGTTGATTCTGTATGTATGTACATGCATGTGTGTGTGTATGCACATATTTACTTTAATTGGAATGTAAGACTCTAAAGGTGAACACAATCTTAGCTTGAAAAACACAGAAATACATAATTGTTTTTATTAAATAAAACATTATTGTGGTTCCAAATATATCTGACAAATCTTAAAGATTGCTTGAAATAATTTTTGTATTTTGCACATATTATTACACTTAGCAAGAATAGCTAATTGGCATAACTAAAGTACATGAATAACAATGTGACTTAAAACTACAAAAGAAAAGGAAATTATGTTTATTTCTTATAAATAAATTATTAGCCACTATGTATTATTTATATTACACAAATTTAAGCAATGTATAATACATGAGGATAAATTTACTATATTTGGAGCAAAATTAACTGAGCTGTCTCTTAGGACCTTTATTAATATTGCAAAATTGCTATTATACTCCTGTATAATTGATTTTTAAAGACTATTTTGCATATGTTTTCCTAAATCACATCACTTAAGCTAGAAAATGTTACATACCATGTGCTAGGTTGATGGTGCCAAGACAAAGGTGTGTAGTGAAGCACGAGACAAAGTTCCTTAAAATTCTTGGAAATGGGGTTAACTTTACACAAAATATGAAATGCCAATTTTTCTGTGAAAAAAAAACTCCTAACAAGTTATTTAAATCTTCTGGAGAAAAAGCACTTTCCTAGCTGTCTAACCTCAAACTGCAATACATTTCTATGATCTATATATTCTATTCAAATTACATTAATGAGGTGTTAAGGAAAGTACAGTTATTTGAAATCCTCATATTGCAAAAAAACCCGCCCTCTTATTATTCATGTTCTTCCTGAAGACTCTGTGATGGAAGCTGTGATGAGGTTCTAGGAGTTAGAATATTTTCTTAGAAAAGTAAAGGTAGATGTATTTTCTTTGAGAGAGATTTTGAGATCTAAGTGGTTTCACTAGTGCTTCTAAAAGACTAAGAAAGGATGTGAACAATTCTGTAGTAGAGGACAATGGCCAATCTTTCTTATATCTATCCTTTAATATTTTAAGATGGTAAGAAATCAATTGTTGGAAGGTACCTCTATTGAAAATGAGATAATAATGAAATTTCCCTCATCATAAGAGGCAAAATATTTTTCATTAGCAATGAAAACTGTTGATCATTTTAAAAAGCATTCTTCATTAGTCTAAATACTCATCCAAATCTATATAAATAAATGTTAAAGATGCATTTTGATAAATTTCTTATACATTCTGGTTTGAGTACTCTTTTACTACAATTCCATACGGTGTTGGAATAAATATTTACAGTTCAGGAATTTTATAGTTTCAGATTAGTTTTCATGTGAAAACTCCTTTTGCTCTGGAAAAAAAAGCCATCTTTGGATTCATGTCAATTTAGTTTCACAGGAACTTTTGGAGCAAAGCGTGTCTCCTGTATCACACCACCCTATCCCATGGAAATGCTAGCTATGATAATCCTTAAATAATGAGAAAATGTACTATTGTTTTCCTCAATGTTTAAGGCCAGCTAATTAGAAATTTTCATGGTCGTTTAGAGGTGTAGATATACAGGAAAAAGAAGAAAAAAGATTGCTAGGCCATAATGCTAGCTCTTGCATTTTACCTTCCTATCAATAATTTCTATCAAACGCCAGCAGCTGCAGTATTTGGCACCAGAATGTAAATCACTTATGGAATGGAAGTGCAGTCTGATTGGTTCTTGGCTGCCATGGTGTTAAAGCTCAGTGCCTTTTCTTTAAATTGAAACTATTAGGGTGTTTTGTGTTCAGTATTGTAACCAGCTGAGGATCAGTCAGTGGGCATTTTAAAACATCTCTCGTCTACTGGGAAATGATTAAAGCCCTGTGATTTCTGCACTTGCTTTTGTTATCTCAAATGTCACCGTGATTGATGCAAGACATCTTTTCTTCTGTAATGTTTTGGACTTTGTTGCTTGCCTTAGAGCAGATAATGTAGCCACGGCAAAATGTGAAATGACAGATAAATAATTTGTCTTGTTTTCTCTCCCAGGTTGCAACTGGAATAGCCAGGATACACTTGTTCACCTACCACACAATTGCTTTTGACAACATTCTGGTGACTGACACCAGACATGTGCAACACATAATCAAAAAATTGGAGGAGAAATCTGCATTCCTCCTGGAAATACAAGGTATTTTGTTGCCTGAATAGTATGGCAGTTAGTTTCTTCCTAAGTTTTCTGTAAATGTAATGAGAAAAAGCAAGTTAAAAAACTCAAACCAAAGGAAACTGAAAAAAAGATTTAACTTTTTTTCTTTGAAACCTTCTCATTCAAGGATCTTGATTTATCTAAAACATTCTGGTCTACCCGTAATGGGATTTTTTTAATGGTTTATGGTTTATTTTCTTTCTTCTGAGAAAAAAGATCTGAGGTAGCAATGTGGCACTACCATTTTTTACAACAGACATAGGTGCTCAGGTGCCAAGTGTTAAACCTCTAAGTTTGGTATAGACAGACAGTTAATGACTGCCAGATATGGTGAACTTCTTTATTTCCCCAGTATCTCTATCAGCCCAATCCTGATCCCTTAATCTCAGACAGAAAACAGTAAGGACTAGAGAAGATCATGAGAAGGGTGACAGGAAAGATAAAAGCTTTGATGGGCTTCAGTACAGGGAATAATTAAATAGACAAGAATGTTTTAGACCAAAAAACACATGACTGTATATAAGTCTATAAAGTTATGTGTTGCATGAATAAAGATGAATACAGAACAATTTTTGTTTCTTCAAAATAAAGAGTAAAGAAACAAAAGTATACTAGTAGGTGTCACATTCGAGACATATAAAGACACATGCACAGTTTAACTTTGAATGTTGAATTTTGTTGCATGATATAAAGACTATGAGTTGCAAAAAATGTTAGGAAAAAAAGTGCATAAAGTGCACCAAGCCCTATAAAATATATCAGTACTAATTTAGACATCTACATTTGAATACAGACTCTTGGTCTGAACTGGTACATTCTTATGCTCTTCAATAAACAGAAACTCCCTGGTATAATAATCTGTGGAGCTTTCTTCAACAATGTCTACACCAAATGTAAAAAATATTGTTTCTGTAATATGAGAACTGATATAAGAGCAAAAATACTATTTGAGAGAACAAGTCAATTCCTGTGCCCACTAAACAAAATATGCTTTGACCACTTAAAAATAACTTGTTTAAATTCTTTAATTTCACTTCAAAAAGCACATGTTGGTCCCAATTGCATTTAGTCTCTCTTCTACTATGAGGAAATGGTAAGGTCTCTATTTAAAAAAAAAAAAACTGTAAGATACCAAATAGTCTGTTCACCAAAATTTCTCCTCCTTTTAATGACCAGTAATTGCAGTTTCTGTATCAATCAATGACATGAGGTTAATTAGCAGGAAGAACTGTCCTTGTGAAACAGACCCATGAAACAGAACACTCAGGGATAAGATGCAGGGAACTTCCAGTTGAGTGGGAGAATAAGTGTAGATAGTGTGTCAGTCTTTGTAAAGAAAAGAATAAAATCTCATGTCTTAGATTGATGGGATAAAAGACCTTGTATAACAGAGAAACAAAGTTCTCTATGTAAAACTGAAAGTTACTTATAGACTGTGTGTCAATCAGACCATTCTTCATAGCTGACAGTTCCTAAAGGAATTACGAAAAAAATTCTAATGTCACAGACAGAGGCTCTGAGAGCAAAATGTTTCTCTTCAGATTTTTCAATCTCAATAGAATTCTGATAGGCTTGACTGATCCTTCTGAACATATAAGTTTGACTTGGTCACCTACTAACATAGAAAAATCCTTTGATTCATGTTATATGACTTTACTTGCAAAACTCATACTATTGAACAAATACTTCCATGGTTCCACTATAAGAAATGATCTGAAGAAAGGATTAATAGTCTGAACAAAAAGAACAAAAAAAATTCCATTTTGGGTTGAAAAAACACCCCTTGTACAGTTAAGGTACATAAATATATTTTGGATAAATTTTTGCTGGTAAGAGAGAGGATGAAATTAGAGCTGGTGCCTGTATTTCTGTGGATAGAGAGACAGTTCATATTCCCATACAATGAACATTTTGTAGAATTTTATTTACAACTTGTTGAATATGAAAATGAAGTATTGGTTTAAGCATAAGACCATGAGCTCAGCAGCTCATGAAATATCTTTATCTTCCTTCATTATCAGGGAGTGTGGAAATATTTATATAATACTAACTAGTTATTACATTATTGTTTGTCTCAGTAGGTATAAAAAAAGACATTCTAAGTTTTGAGCCTGTTTTGCCCTTAAAGTATTTCTTCCAAATCCTTACCTCAACTCATAAACCACTTTTTAATTGTTCTTTGCCCCTCCTCTACTCAGCTATAGCAGAGAAGAATGAATGGATGATTTTTAGTGGGTGCACTGGTGTTTGGCCAGCCTCAAACCCATGTCAATCATTTTGACACAGCCTTCCACACAGCAACTCTTCAGGGAGAAAAGTCCTTTGATTTGTGCCTTTTGAATGGCAACTTCAAGTGGGAGAATGCTCAAAACACCCTGTATATCTCTCTGCCTTCATTAGAGGTCAAAGGGTTTTGCTTCCTTTGGAGGTTTGCAACTTCAGAGTAGCTGAAATAATTTCTGTTGACCTCAGGCTTGTATTACATCAAAAGAAGAGATTTTAAAAGAACATAAAATTATAATAAAAACATGCAATTAAACAACAACAAAAAAAACCCAAAACACATGGCATATAGAATAAGTCTCAGTCTTTCTTTCTTGTATTTTGTGCTTCTTTAGCTCGTGGATTGTTTTCTAATGTTGTTATGCCACCTTTTCTCTGAGTGGTTTTCTAATATTATTAACTTCCTTCTTTTGACATAGTAAAAGACATATATGTACAATTTAAATAACACCAGAACATTTAAGTTTTCACTTGGTTCCTATGGAAACCTTTCTTCTTCATCCTTTCCAGAAAGAAAATGTGAGGACAACTAGTCCTTGAAAAATATTTGCACTGAAAAATTCTCACTTTTTCTATTTCAAACTGCATATTACTGAAACCAGAGTAAACATCTAGCCAAAGTCAAACCCTAATCTCTCTTCTTCCTTTCTAAGATCATTCTGCCACTGCACAAAGATTCCTAGAGGGGTTTTTTTCCTGTATGTAAAATTATCTTGCAGATAATTAATGAGTTTTTTCTTTCCCATCCATCCTCAGGTGCAGCTAGAATCTGAGGGTCTTCATCAGGATTTTAAAATGGATTCCAGTAAATTGAGATATGCAAACCTATTGTGCTACGTTTCTTAATGTAAACAATAGATTTGTACACTTAATTTTGTTCCACAATCGATATTTAGAGTTGACAGATACCAGGATCATTGTCCCAAAATTAGCAACTTTTCAATCTAAAATATTTCCCCCTCTACATCTCCTATAATATTCTCATAGAAATTTGCTCAGAGAACTTCCAGCATATCTTAGGCGTCATATAATAGATAAAAATTTTGTCATTTATTTCAACAACCCCAAATTTGGATCTCTGTTGTTATGTTACTGCCATATTCAAATACATTTACTAAGAGTTGCCAAATGCACACAATGACTTCTAATTTCTGCCTCTCTTTTGTCAGCTGATGTGCTTATTACAGGACAAATCAGTTACTCTGTAAGCTGTGATTTCTAATTCTTCCTGCAGAATTTTTTTAAATGTCCAAGACTTAAATAAAGATTGCTGAGAAAATTTTTAAGCACAGGGAGAGCGCTTAGACAAGCAGGTAAGAACAATATGTGCATGACTGTAATTCATATCTAACATACTTTCTGTCAGTCAGAAGGGGATTAAGGGTAGGCTGAGGACCTGATTCCTTTTGTATTGCACTGGACAAGCAATTGTCATCAATTTTAACTTCACTAGAATCATTGAATGCTTAGCACTGTGTTTGGAAATAATTGAATTCCTATTATTCATAATTTGGCTTTCTGTCACAATAGGAAAAAAAAATTATGAAACAGAATTTATTTTTGTAAGGAAAATTTCATTCCATCTATTAATATATAATCACCAGGAAAAGGAGCATGGAGCCACAAAAAAGCAGAAAGAATGTCTTACAAATAATAAGTGTAAAACAAGAGAATAAAAAACATGAAGGCAATCTAGAAGACATGTAAAATAGAGAAAATGATGAATCGTTGAAAATAAAAGGTAACAGCTAGTTAAAAATGCACAATTGAAATCAGCTCAAGAGACAGCCATAGATATACAATATAAATTTATAAAATTTTTTCCAAATTGTGATGCATATAGGTGAATAACTCAGAGCGCCATTCTTGGAAAGACGTGGGGTAATGTGCTCCTTGTCCTTTAAGAAGATAGACTTGGTTATTAAGAGGATTTCTAAACTAATTTGTTTGAACTAGCACTGTGTGAATCTCTATCCTTATCTTGTGCATCTGAATGAAAACAGCATACTGAAATTCAGCTAATGGGGAATGAAAATAATCCTATGGAAGGATGAGTTCCATATTTCCTAATCAGGAAACCTACATTAAAATGTCATATGATGCAAAATGTAGGATTTTGAAAAATCCTACCCAGAATAAAAAAAAGTTAAAATAGGTAAGATGCTTACTTACCCATAATGAAAACCTCCCCTAGAATTAACCAATATTTATTTCTTTCTGTGATTTAATTTGATTGTACCTAACAAAAGTATCTGACATAATTTTAGGTTTAATGGAAATGTCCAGTAGAAGAACTGAGAATTTCTGCCTGCCTAACAAGGTGTTTTCTAAAAGTAGTCCACATATTTGACATTAGGAGGATCCAGAATATTTAGATATAAATCTGGTAAAATATGGCTAAATCACACACATTGAATTTCCCTTCAAAAGCAAAGAAATTTTCCCTGAGCTTCATTCCAAAGTCACAAAATTAATGAATTATGTCAAATACAGGAACTAATGACCTAGTACTGGAACTGTTTGACCTGAAAAAAAATATTGTTATGCAGAACAAGGAAATATTTGCTTTCCAAATGAAAAATAAATCTATTATGGAGACAAAATACTTAACAATAGACTCATTTTATTACTACAACTTAATTTTCCTATAAATACTATTAAAGCAGTATTTAATAATTTTTTATCCATATAATATAATTAAGACAGGATTAAGACTAATGACAGATGTGTGAGATGGCAATGACATATGTCTCCAATGAGAAACCAACTAAGACACATTTGAAGAGAGGAACTCTGAGCTCAAATAGTTGTTAAAGTGAATGCATAACAAATTATTCCTTCACTACTCAAGGGTACAGAGTCTACATGTGTTTGCACAGAAGTCTAATGAGCAGTGAAAATTATAACATATTGTGAATCCACAGTACTGAAACATTGATTTATAAAGGCAATAAAACACACATCAAAAAAAGTGCTATTGTTTGCTAATTCTTTTTTTATGGTCACCAACAAATTCAGAACTTAGTGCAAGTGAACACGATGTTTCTTCCATTAGAAGAGTAAAGTTCAGCTGATGTCTCACAGGAATCCCTGACCTGAGGGAAGAAGTTGTTATCTCAGTTAATTGAATTCTTTGGTGGGAATCCAACTAATTAATCTTCTATTTCCTCACCAAAAGAAAAACAGCTCTTCTATCAGTAGATGAGAAATAGGGGGCAATGCAGGTGAGAGGATGTGACACATAAAAGTGGTAGAAGTGGAAGTCTTCGTCTTTCCCTCAAAAAGCCAAACCAACCAAACAAAAAAAAACACACTAAAACCAAAAAACAAACAAAACAAAACAAAACAAAACAAAACAAAAACCACCAAAACCAAGCCAACCACAAAGCCCTGAGTATTCTGAGTGCCCCAAGTTAATTGAAATTTTCAGCTTGTTTGAACAATCAAATACAGACCTGCAAATGATAGTATATACAAAACTATAACTTTGGTTCAAAAGTCTCATAGCATTGATAACCTAGGAAGGATGTTGCACACAACTGTTAAGCTAGGCTCCTTCATGGATAATTGGGGAGGCTCTTTGTGCTATCATTTCCTTATACATGAAATGTTGTCTATAAAATAGAGATTGATTGTCTTGGAATAGAGTATGTTGAATGAAAGAGGATCCTGTGCAGAACGATCTGACTATCAGTCCACTTAACAGAAGCTTAGCATGCTGAAGAACATCTTGCATTGTTTGGATTCAATCCATCATTAAACATAAATGAGAGGAAGACTGAGATACACAAATGTGCAAATGCCACATGGATGGATATATTAAGGAATCTGTAACCATCTGGACTCAATATGGAACCTAAAATATGCCCATTTATCAAATTATAATTCCCATGCAACATATCACATCAGTATTTCAGAGCTGATTAAAAGTAAATTGTTTAGAATGTATCAAACTGAGTTCAGAAGCAATTTGTGTACTTTTATTATGTACCATATATTCTTCAGAGTTTATTTTATTCTCCTCTGCTAGAAATATGCAGCAGTGAATGCCCTGGTCCTGCAGAGTCTTGTACATGTGTTTTCAAGACTTCAGGCATTAGTCTCAATAACTTTGATTTTTCAATCAATGAAATAAACCTTGTGCATGAATATTTGCAATAAATAAGTTTGAAAAAGAAGTATTTTAACACTGAAAATCTTCTGTCTGAAAGAATGACTCTCAAGGAACATGGAGATATCAAGAGGCCAGCTCAAAAGCTGTCAGTGACTGTTTGAATTTTATGGTATGTAACATAATGAGATAATATTGCCTAACTTCTGAAATTAGGGGACAGGAATGAGCCATCTATGTACCTATTCCTCATGTCTCCATCTCCTCATTGCGGTTGGTTTTACAGGTTTAAATTAGTCTTATTTTAAAAAATTGAATTAGTTGATTAATTGACTGAATTATGTTCAAAACATAATTTCATTATAATTTGTGCTTTACCAAATAGGTACTGAATAATGGTTTTATCCCAGCCTACATAAAAGTGTATTCTGCAATGGAAGTGTGGTATCACATTTGCAATAAAAGTTTTGTGTTGCAACATGAGCCTATGGGACAAATGTCTAAAACTACACTTTGGAAGAAGAATTACTTAAGGAAAAATAAAGTTTGAGAAGAAGAGAGTGAAAACCTTTAATTGTTTATAAAGTATTAAAATTGAAACAGATTTCTAGCAATCTGCATGTCAGAGTTCTATATAGAGCAATTTCTGTAGCATAATTAGATGTAGAAATATAAATGTCAAAGTACAAACTAAATAAAGTTGAAAAATTAAAACAATTTATTTTTAAAGTGTTTTTAGGCAATGAGACTTTCAAACATCTTTCTATAATTTAAATAGGTGACGGGTATAAAAGAAATTGAAACATTTTAAATAGTTGTTTAAAGTGAGTGATTTACAACAACAACAAAAAAGAGGACACCATGCAAAAACTTCCTAGAAGTAAAAGGACATCTAATGACAGCAACAATGTATAAGTCATAGCCTCATCTAAATAGTAATGATGTAAAGATGAAATTCATTCCAGGAAATATGTTAATGGCAGGGAGGAGCGGTCAGCTGTTATTCTGAAGCAAGCTTTGATTCATATATAAACATATATTCTTCTCATTACAAGACTGTAAAGAAAGACACATTTGCTAGATTTTCTTCTGTGCAGCTTTATATTGAAAGAGATTTTCATCACAATTTTGAACAAGGCTACAGTTTTTCTCTAGTAATGCAAAACCTTTGGTGCCAGTCAAGTACTGTACTTAGAGAGTATCTGTTGACTGACAGCTTTTAAACCAATAGTAAATTGCCCAAGGAACTTCTAAGACATCAAACCTCATTGGAATGCATCAAGTCTCATCCTTAAGAATGCCAGCTAGGAACTCCAAAGGGTTATCTTGTTCTTATTGTTAACAAGGATAAGAAAGCACTGCCACAGCACTATTACACAAACTAAATTTTCTGAGTTAATTTAATTCTTTTTCCTTTTCAGCCCCTCAGCTCCACTGGTCACTCCTCCCATAGAATGTTTTTCATGCCTTTAATCACTGTAAGCAGTAGTAATAGTTCTCTAACAGAATAAGTAGCTGGGCAAGTGATTTAGGTGAATATTTTCTCTGCATAATCAAATAGCTGGCAATAAAATGAAGCATATTTTACTCTCAAAAACAACAATATGAACCAAAGTTAAGTCTCTGCCCCTAACTTATCATTGGTCACCTGTCACTACCAGGATTTCACAGGACTCCATCCTCAGCCCTGTGCTCTTCAGCATCTTTGTAAATGATCTGGATGCAGGACTGGAAGAAACTAAGCAAGTTTTCTAATAATAATAAATTTGGAGTAGCTGTTGACTCCCTTGAAAGCAGAGAGGTCCTGTAGAGAGACCTTGACAAATTAGAGGTCTGTACAATCGGCAACTGTATGACATTTGAGTGCCAGATCCTGCACCTGGAATGGGGCATTCCTGGATGTCCATATAGATTGGGTGGGGATATTCTGGCAAGCAGTGCCATGGAAAGGGGCCTAAGACCTGAGGGTCCTTGTTGATGGCAAACTGGATGTGTCCTGGCAGCCAGGTGGGCCAGCTGTGCCAGCATCACCAGCCAGGCAAGGGAGGGGATTGTCCTGCTCTACTCTGCAGTGGGCCAACCTCACCTCGAGTGCTGGGGGCAGTTTGGGGCCCTACAGTATAAGAAGTATATAAAATTATTGGAGTGCATCCGAAAAAGGGCTATGAAGATGGTGAAGGGTCTTGAGGGGAAACCATAGGAGGAGCACCTGAGGTCACTTGATTTGTTCAGCCTGGGGGAGACTGAAGCAAGATCCTACAGCTTCCTCACAGAGGGAGGTGTAGGGACAGACACTGATCTCTCTTCTGTTGTGACCAGTGACAGGACCTGAGGGAACTGCATGAAGTTCTACCAGAGGATGTTTAGATTGGATATTAGGAATTAGGACCAATTAGGAAAAAATTTCTTCACCTGGAGGGGGGTTGAGCACTGGAATAGCTTCCCTGGCGAAGTGGTCGCAGCACGAATCTTGAAAGAGTTCGAGAAACATTTGGGAAATGTACCCAGGCACATGCTGTGATTTCTGGGGTTGTCCTGTGCTGAGCCAGGAACAGGATTGATGATCCTTGTCATTCCCTTCCAGTTCAGGATATTCTATGATCCTAAGAGTCTATGGGTTTTTTTCCATTGATTACCATAACTGGTATGCTGGCGTTCTATGGTGTCAACAGAGTAAAGATCCTAAATGCTTACAAAAATCTGAGCCTAAATTTTAAGTTAGATTTATCAGGCCATGAACAACAAAGAACATATTTTGAGCATTTATTTTATTAAGTCTATCACTAGTAATTCATGTTTTTTCATCGAAGTCAAATTATTAATTTAGGTTCTATACAGAGGCACAGAGAAACATATTCAGGTAAGAGTGGGATCCAATATATTGAGAAAGGAACTGATAGATCTGCTCTTGAGGAAACAGTGAAAACATCAGTCTTAGGCAGAAGTAGCAGCAGTGTACCTCTGAGCTTTTTAGCCCTACAAGACACATGATCCTTTTCCAGATTTTAGTTAACTAACCTTCCTCTTTCGAAATTGATGGACATATCTGATGAATTCAGTCCAAAGAGGAGGGGGTATAATTTTCTTCCTAATCCCCTCATATCCTCTTTCATCGGTTCCTTTGCATGTCAGTGATTACACTGCTTGTCTAAAGAGACAGGTTCAATTACCTTCTTTATCTCAGTGGATCAAGATCTGTCTCCTCCATTATAACGACCCGTCCATAAAGTTATAATTATTTTGGAAAAACTCAAAATCTTTTTTTTTTTTAAAGAAAACACTTCATTTTGTGAATAGCTAAATATTAATTGACCCCTAAAGAAAACAAAAATAAAATTTCATACCACTGAAAGTGGGTAGAGATGTGTTTCTCCTCATTTTCTTTATTTCACAAATACAGAACATTTTGTATTCAGTATATACTTAACCTTTATCATCTTCCTTAAATTCAATTTGTGAACTCAACCACTACATTTTCCAAATGTGCAAATAATATGCCATTGACAATTTGTGATTGAAATGTGTTTCTTCTCTATTTTTTTCCTTTATTTTTTCCTACAGTAAATATTCTGTGATACAATTCCAACGACCAAATTATCATATCAAAGAAAACCACTGTGGCAAAAGGCACTGATAGGTATCTTTTTCAACTATATAGGAGAAGTCAGACTTTAAAGAACACCCTTATCCCAAATTACATTTATTTTTCCCTCAGGGATTTGAAAATTCACATTGTAGAACAATGTAGAAAACTTGACACAATTTCTAAAGATACAAGAGATTTTTAGTTTGATGATCAGACTGTTCAAAAATAATACATTTGTTGTTCTCACTAAACAAACACTTTTCAAATATTGACTTAATCTGGAAAAAAAAGTATCTCCAAAATTGATTTGGAGATGCCTGTCTCTTGACACAGATAAGACAATGACAAAGGTGCTGTCGCATTCCCCTGTGGGGAACTGCGAGGGGTTCTTTTAATAATGCATGGTCAGAAACGAAATTAAGCCAAATGAGGCAAATGTTTATCTGAGAACCGTTTATTGGTAACGAAAACGAGAAGTTGTTGCCCAGACGAAAGAGGGCTAGAAGAGACAGAAAAGAAGAAAGGCAAATGGCTGGGGGAGAAGAGAGAGAGCAAAAGAGGATATAAGGAAAAAGAGGGTGTTACCAACGCGAGTCAGGGAGGTGCTGTCGGCGTCCAGGGCCGGGGGTGTGCTGGCTGCCTGCCCAGTGAGCGGCACCACCCAGAGAGCAGGTGCAGAGATGCAGTCAGTTTTTATACCTCCCTGGCCCCTCCCAAGGTCTGCCCGCGGACAGGAGACCATCGGTCCAGTCCAATCTTTCTTTGCCGTCCACTGGTGGTGGAAACCTCTTTGCGACCTGATCGGAGAAGCCGCTCCACAGTGTCTCCTACTGACTGCCTCATGTTGGGTATTGCCAGGAGAAGTCTCCCCAGAGACGAGGCTTCCCCCACTCGTGGCTGCCCCCTGCAAGTGGCACGTGTACACACCTCCCCCTCATGTCTCTGACAGCCCGGATAGCCAGCGTTGAGGCAAACCGAAATGGCTGAATCAAAACTAAACTGACTCCTCACAGGTGCTCTCAAGTCCCTGATAAAGAAAGGAGGATAATTATGAAATCCAATCTTTTCAATAGTTCTTTTGCCGCAAATTACGCTGACAGTTTTCTTCTTCTTTTACTGTAAAGGATGCAATATATTCATTAAATGTCAGAGGCCACTGGGAAATTTTGAGGGACATAGTGAACTCTTTTTTCACGGCATCTTTCTCTAGCTGCTCAGTGACCTTCCATTCTCCTCATTACCTTCCTAGTCTCTTAAAATTTCATGTAGTTTTATGTCATTTTTGTTACACTGTTGCATGGTATTGTCATCACCAGCAACCTGGGGAAGACATTGAACTGAATTTGTGCAGCCTCAGGACTAGGGCTGGTCAAGTTTGTTTTCTCTTAGCTTTTTCTGACCTACCTTGGTGACTTGATTTTAGATGTAAGAGCAATTTTTGTAACTAACTGGGAGGTTATGGCTAATTTGTTTATCTTTGCTTGACATTAGCATTATTTTTAAAATCCACAGGGAAAAAATAGAACTGAGGTGACAGCACAGGCCTTGAGAAGTGTAGACAGAGAATGCTCCTAGAGGAGCTCAGCCTTGTGAGGACAGGGGATGGAACACAGGCCCTGGAATGAGAGACTCACAGCTATCAACAACTCAGCAGGGGTCAATTAAAGAACATCAAACAGAGAGCTAAACTGGTTCTTGGCTAAACACCAGTAAAAGACACCATATAAAGTAAAGCTTGGTGTAATGTGAAGCTGTAGACCAACACAAGGTGTAAAACTATGTCAGTAGACTTGTAAAAAGGATCATGAGTAGATAAAGGAGGAAGAAATTATTGACTATATATACTAACATCATATTATCTCCAGTGAAGAATGCCAGAGGCTGCACCAACCATAACATCCCTACCACCATGGGAATGAAAGCACCAACCATAAGATCTGGAAACAGAAGGTGAAGAGCAAGCAGGCAACAGAGCAGAATCTAGGCAGTGCACATTTAACAGTTCTACCTCTGTTAGTACTGGAAGATTTTCTGCATAAATGTATTGTTTCTTTTCCTGCTGTAGTGGTTTAGGAATGTTGCTCTCCCATTTAGTGCTCCCACTGAGACTCTAAACCATGTGCCGCTTGCTCACTTCCCCCTCACTTTCTTCCTCCCCGCTGCATCAGGATGGAGAGGAGAAGTGGAGGCAAAGGGGGTAAAGATCACAGGTCGAGATAAAAACAATTTACTGGAAATAGCAAAGAGACAAGAAAACAAACAGTAACACCAACAATATTAATGACAGATTGTACAAGAAAGAGGCAAATCGTTCCCACAGAACCACCCCAAGAGCAGACAATACCTGACCTCTCCTTCAGCCACACTACACCAACCTGGAAGCCAGCCATTCCTGCATCCTTAAAAAATGATGTGAGTTCATATAGAATAACCTCTGGGTCCTAGCCATGGCCCTCGTGACCACTGCAAAAATTAACCCTGTCTGGCCAGAACACCTGCAATAATTAGATCGAGTCTAAGTTGGTAAGACTGCTAAAATTTCAATTATATCATCAATAAATTCCTGTCTTTAAATAAAAATATTTTTATTGTTCCTTAAAAATAGGAGTTTAGATGTTTTCGATCTAGATATAGGTAAGGAAACAAAATTTTTACAGTCATAGCCACACATGGAGGGTTTGACTCCCCTGAACTGGAAGAAGATTTGCAGGAAGAGGCTGCATTGACTTAAACCTGCAGTGAATTTGTCCCACAGGATATGTTTAAATTAATTCTGCTGGAATCTTTTTTTAATGAACTATTCATAAAATGTTATGAACAACTTTCATAATTGCCTAGAATTTCTGTTGAAAAAATGTACATCAGTAGATTCAAAGCACTGCATGGACTTTGCCAGTCTGTTAATATCTGTCAGTTATTGCCTAGAGTGATACTGAAAAGAAAGAGAAGCTAGATAGAGGATGTAAAAATCTATCTACAGGGTGAGGAAGAATTTATATTATTATTCTGTATTTTTCTTTGTCTTTTTCCTTTCTGTGTATGTTTGTCTGCCTGTGGTTTTTTTGCAATAAGTGCTGTAGCAAAAAAAATGAGATGATGCACATGAGGGTTCACTCCAATAAAATTGTGAAGATATCGTATTTTGTTCTACTCATTTCTGTTTCCTACTAAAAGAAACAAGGCATTAATATCAAAATAAATGCTGTTCCATTTAATAGACTAAAAGTCAAAACACATCTCTACATTTCAGCAGCTCAGAATACTGTCTGTTAGCAGAAAATATTAAGATAAAAGTAATCAGAATAATTATCAAAATCTTCATGGTGTCCCCTGAGGCACTGGTATCCAATAAGATTTAGGTTGCTAGAGTTCCACCCACTCTACTTACCTACCTACTCTATGGCAATAAGAGATAAATGAAGGCCTCATCAAGATTGCATTGAAATGATTATTTTAGATAAGTGTTTTAATCTTTTCAGGCTAAAGAATAGTTTGTTAAAGACTGTACGTGTTTACATGTGCAATAAGACATAAATCATAAGTACTGATCTTGCCCTGAAACTCCATAGACTGATAAATAGAATTCCATTATGGATACTTGGAGAAAGAAAGTGATCATTCAATTCTGATCTTGATCTCTCTCTCTCTCTTTCTCTCTCTCTCTCCTCCCCACCCCTCTTCATTTGTATTCCTGGGTACCCCTTAGACACTGAGGCACAACAAAAGGCAGCATTATAATTCTTACCATCTAACTGATGGTCCACAAGCTAGATCTTCTTTCCATCAGAAAATAAAATTTCCAGCATTTTTTTCTATAGTTTTCTTAAGGACCAAACCCTTGAACGTGAACATTAACATTCACACTTCCATGTGAAGATAAATGTATTTTTTACCACTACACTTAGGGATCCCTAAAAGCTACCCTGTTGTAAACCTAAATTTAAGAGTATCAAATTAAACATTGCAGTTGGTTAGGCTTAGTTCCAGTTGTCATCAGACTATGAAAACAAATCCAAAATTACTCAAAACAAAGAAGTAGAGACTGTATTCTCTTTCTTGATTTTGATATTGAGAAAAAAGGTCTGATTACAGTTATTCTTATACCTGCCATCACACATAAATCTCTGGTTCATACAGCCAGGAAAGGCATCATGGAACTGTATTTGAAGGCGATGTTAGAAACAAGCTTAAAAACATAATTACAGGGGCCTTTCAGTGCTACCCAAAACTTTAAAAGATGTTTTTTCCATACAGCTCCTGAGCAACTCAAATTACTAATATCATCATAATGATACATACTTGAATATGTTTTGAAGAAAAAAAGTAACATATCATTGGATTAAAATAAAAATAAAATTTTACTTAAATCCATGTTTTCCAAATGTGTTTTCAAATGTATGTTCCCTCATGGGACATGAACAGTAGTATAGAAGATTCCAAGAGGGAACTCCAATGTTCTTCACAGCTTAATATTTTACTATAAAAATAAAGGCAAACCCAAAGGAAGATGTGCTTGCAAAAGAAGCTTTTGAAATTCAAATGATAAAGTGCTACCTAGAGAGACATTTTCCTGAGAAAGTAAAGGACCAGATGCCACAGTTTTGAGCTGTAAAATGTCCAGATTATTTCATGTGATGCAGAAACTGAGAAAGAGATTTTACAGTTTGGCATTATTAACTATTTCACTCATTTTCAAAACATGTAATAAAGCAAAAGGCTTCTATGTCTTGGAAGATTATTTCTCATAGTGTCTGTTTTGGTGGGGAGGAAGCATGTAAAAGTAGAGGAGGAACATGTGAACATGTACAAATTAAGATCCATAAGTTGAAACACAGCAAGATGGGCTTTCACTGAGGGCTTTATTGGCTCCCCTAACTAAGATAGCAATACTTCTTTTTTTTGAAAAGCATTTTGAAATCCATGTAGATGGATTTCAACAAGAATTATGTATAAGATAAAGAAATAAAAATTTACTAAATATCTTTCTACTCCAATAATGATGGAAATTTTTGGAAAAAGCCCAAAAACTTTTGAAATTGTCTAAATTTGAATAAAAGCAATGAAAACTCTACAAGGTTTTCAATTAAAAATATGAACACATTAATGAGCCATCTAAATAACATCTGAATAGTACCAGCTCTGGGCTTTCTGTAGAGAGAGAACTTTTGCTGTTTGTGCTATTAAGCACAGACACCAACAAATAGCTGTGCTATTCTCTTTCAATGCAAAGTGCTATAAAAGTGATAGAGATAACTGAGCTGCCAAACAAACAGCCAAGATGCTTTCATCTACTTACAAGTTAAATATTCAAATACAGGTAGATTTGCATAATTACTTAGTTATGAACATTACATCTCCATCCATTTCTGTCAAATTTCCTGGACTTCAAAACTGATCATTTTGCCAGTTGTACAGTATTTCTTTTCATCTACTTAACTGGATTTTCTTGTTTCCTTCAGTCTCACTATTCCTTATTTTATGCACTGAAAACAAATATTAGATTTGCAACACAAAGAATATTGATTCATCATTTCAAAGAAAATGAAAAACAATTTCAGGCTAACAAAGCAGACAGAACTGGAGGTAGCCTGTTACAGGCAACCAAACCAGGATGAAGAGATAGATGAAGAATTCTATAGGTGGCTGGCTGGCATTTCATGATCGCTAGCTCTTGTTCTTGTGAGAGGCCTTAACCTGCCAGATGCCTGCTGGGTCTTAGCACAGCAGAGAGCAGACAGTCTAAGAGGCTCCTGAAGTGTGTGGAAGATGACTTCCTGACATAGCTGCTTGCCAGGGGCAGTGCCTAGCTAGACTTGTTGTTAATGAATAGAAAAGATCTGGTGGGAGCTGTTGTGGTGAGATGCCAACTTGGGCACAGTGACCAAGAAATTATCGTTTTTGATCTTTTGATGGAGTAAGGAAGGGAGTCAACAAAACCATTACCTTGGATTTCTGAAGGACACACTTTGGCCTGTTGAAGAGAATCCCTTGGGAAACTGTACTTAAAAAAAAAAGGACTCCAGGAAATCTGGACAGACTTCAAGAAGAAAATCTTAAAGGCGCAGGAATAGGCTTTCCTTATGTGTCAAAAGACAAGCTGTCAGGGAAGAAGACCAAGCTGGTTGAAGAGTTAGGTTTTTCTGGAACTCAGGGGAAAAAAAAAGAGCTTATGAACTTTAAAAAAAGGGGCAGACAACTCAGAAAGAGTACAAATGTGTTGATAGGTTGGTAGAGAGAAAATTAGAAAGGCGAAAGCAGAGCTAGAAATCATTCGTGGCACAACTATAAAAGATGATAAAATGTGTTTTTATAAATACATTAACAACAAAAAGAAAGCCAAGAAAAATCTTCATCCCTTTTTGGATCGGGGGAAGCATTGTAACCAGGGATGTTGAAAAGACTTAGGCACTTAGGTCTTCTTTGCCTCAGTCTTTAACAGAAAGACCAGCTATCCTTAGGGCAGCCAGCTGCCTGAGCTGGTAGACAGGAAGAAACAACAGAACACAACCACTGCAATCCAGGTGAGAGTAGTTGATGACCTGCTGGGTCATTTAGACACTCAAAAGTCTATTGGGCCAAATGGGAGTCACTTGGGGCTACTGAGGGAGCTGGTGGAAGAGTTGCCAAGCCACACTTTATTACTTATCACAGGATAACCAGGGGATCAGGCCCAGCCATCATGGATTTAGGAAAGCCAGGTCTTACTTGACTAACCTGATATCTATCCTTCTATGACCAGGTGACCGACATATTTGCAGATGACATCAAGTTGAGTGGGATTATTGATCTCTGTGAGCGTAGGAGTTCTCTGCAGAAGAACCTGGACAGGCTGCATTGGTGGGCCAAGGCCAGTTGTGTGAGGTTCAGTAATGCAAAATGCTGTGTCCTGCACTTTGGCCACAACAACCCCTGCAGAGCTACAGGCTGGGCAAAAAGCTGCTGGAAAGGACTAGCAGGGATCACTGGTCAACAGCCACCTCAACATGAGCCACGGCATGCCCAGCTGGCCAAGAAGGACAGTGGCATGCTGACTTGTATCAACAATAGTGTGGCCAGCACTAGGGAAATTATTGTCTCTCTGGACTTGACTCTGGTAAGGCCACACCACAAGTCCTGTTTCCAGTTCTGGGCCCCTCACTACAAGAAAGACACTGAGTGGCTTGAGCATGTCCATGGTAGGGCAACAAGGCTGGTGAAGGCTCTAGAGAGAGACATACGAGGAGTGGCTGAGGGAGCTGGGGGTGTTTAGCCTGGAGAAAAGGGGGCTCAAGGGAAACCTTATCACTTTCTAGAACTGCTTGAAAGGAGCTTGTAGCGAGGTGGGGGTCAGCCTCTTCTCTCAGGCAAGTAGTGACAAGACAAGAGGAAATGGCCTCAAGCTGCACCAAGAGAGGTTCAGGTTGAATATCGGGAAGAATTTCTTTGCTGAAAGGGTGGTCAAGCATTGGAAAAAGTTGTCCAGAGAAGTGGTGGAGTCACCATCATTGAAAGTGTTCAAGAAAACTGGATGTGGCACTTAAATAAAACCATAGTGCTATGGTTTAGTTGACAAAGTGGTGTTTGATCAAAGATTAGACTCCGCGATCTTGCGGTTTCATCCTAACATTAATGATTCTATGATTCTTTGACTCAGAAGAACTATATCAAAGTGTGCAGACAGAAAAGAGCCATTTCTAAATAGACATTGTACAGAAAATGCTGAGTTGCATCTGATACTGAAGAGTCTGTAATACGGAAATAAATGTAGGTAGAATTTGTTTTTCCTAAATTTATGTATCTGTCGTGTAGTTCTCTACATCAAAACACTGTCACTATGCTCCAATTATAATCTCTGGAGAGTTAATCAATAGAGTTTGTGCAGTTTTTGATGCAATTTATTTGATTAAATGTAAAGATCCATAATAAAATGACATTAATTACTTGCATTTTCCTTTGATTTTAATTACTAGATTTCCATTAGCTGTTAAAGAATAGGCTCATGGTATTTGTCTATAGTTAGATAAAATGAAACTCTCCCAAGGATGGATAGATAGACAGACCAACACACATAAAAATTATGCATGTCTATACAAAAGAAAGTTCAAAGAACAGTGTGAGCTGGCATAGCCGTCTTTGGCTGGCTTAATCTGAGAAATAGGTAAAACAAAAAAAGTCATTGTGGTACGTATTCCAGTACAGTGTAATAAGCAGAATACATTCCTAGGATTACCAGTTAGCTTGTAGGATGGTATAAAATTTATTTATTACCTTCACTGATCAATATGTGAAAGTTCAGATGAATACATCTATCCAAATTCCAAGTCTTCATGTCAATTCTCATTTTAGCATGTTTAGCGTACTGATGATTTTTCTTAATGCCTTCTTAAGGTATGGAAATACCCATTGAAGCAATAGCTTCACAAATTCAGGGGTCTCTTTTTTCTACCATTTCCACATGGTGTTTAGTTGGTAAAATAATGGTACAAAACCATGTTGAATATTCTTAGTTAAACCTCAAATTCGTTCTTGTACTGTACAAAGTTAAGGCAGTTGAGGGATTTTTTTTAATAAAAGTGAAATAATTAATGGAAGAACTAATAATGCGTTGACCTTTTTCACATGTTCAGAAAGTAATTGGGCAGATAGAAAAGCTCATGACTTTTTTAAGAGTTGATTTCATTATTTTTATTATATTTAGAAAATAGCAGATGTTGTGGTCTTTTCATTTACCTTCTGGGTAATTAGGCTTTAGTATTACTGGCCTCAAGCTTTTGCTCTTAATCATACGATTAGGCTTTTAAAAGTGTAAATTGATCTTTCTACACACTGAAATTATCTCAGAACCTAAGACTTGAGGAGATAGCTTCAAGATGAAGAAAAATGTGAGGCTGGCAATACAGCTGTGGAGTTTGGATCTGTGGGATTTCAATGGCTTAACCTGACTGCTTTAACCTACTGATACAAGAACTGACACAGGCTCTAAAGTGTCAGAGTTTTACAGAAACATGTACTGTGCTGTACTAAACATTTCAGTGAGTAGAATTTGGTGATCTATTCCTAGAACTGCTGTTCACAAATCTTGGACTCCATAGGCATCTTATGAAGAAAATTCAGAATAACATCAACAAGATGATTGTTCAGAATATTGCCAGCTTGGAAGGGGGTGGAGGGAGAGGGCTCTCCTAGAACAAGAGGGTGGCAGGCTCACTGTTTAATGTAGGTGGTTTCATTTTAATATTTAATTTACTTCTTTCAAATTATTTGACATTACACAGTATTTTCATTTATAAGGATGATACTGCAGTGTACTGAAATTACACTGAAGCTAAAAATTGCACTTGTCAGAGCATGCAGGTTCAAATATAAATATGATTCTTAGTACAGATCTCTATAACATGCTCACTGTCATGATGCTGCATGTCCCCTGTCTCAAGGAAGGAACACACAGCTTGAAGCAAGCTCAAGCCTGTTGCTCTCTTCCAATCCTTTTTGTTGATAGTTCTTTATTGAAACAATTTAGGGTAAAAAATTTACACAACCAGGTGTTCCCATCAACTAATGTAGCTATCCATATAGAGTAAAGGACATCCTGTAGTTCCCCTTGTGTTTTTCTTTGCAGCAGGAGTAGCCAGTTTAGTCATTCTTCCCTATGCTTCATAAGCATGCTGCCCTTGCCCATCATCTCTGAATTTTCTCTCATTGTAGTTGATTGGTCACAAATTGCCATAGAATCCAATAGGGAACAGAATCACTGGCCTTCCTTTTTTTATGGATGGTGGTATCAGTCTGCACTCTCTATTATATAATATTTTTCCAAAGTAGTAACTCATTATATTATGAGTGCTTTGAATACTATAGAATATATTTTGGTGAAAGCCAAGAGACTTGCAAAAGAGGAGGTGCTTAAATAGCTAAGTGATTTTTCTTTAGACATTCTGTTTGAGTAAAATACCTACAGACTGCCTGAAGCATGCTTATGCACTTTAATCACCTAGTGAATGTCAGTCTTACTGGCTTTCTGAGAATGTCACAAATTAGCAGGTTTCTAAGTCAGCCAGGCTCATGAAATGAAACATCTGAATCAGCAAGTCTTCTACAAATTCTGGAAAGGTTAGTGAGCTCTGACATTAGCCTTTTTTGGAACATGAACTTCAAGAAGGTAATGTTTGAAATAGAGTAAACTCAGATTTTCTAAGTAAGGAATTTGACTAAAAAAGGGTCTGAAAACACTCTTCTTTCCCCCCTCTGTTTTCTTGAGGTAGTCCCATTTTACTCCAGCAAACTTCAGGGATTAGTAGTGCCTAGGAACACCAGTTTCGTTCCTGCCCTCAGATTTTTCCCCTCTCTGTGAAGTGAAATAGGGAGTTATATTCATTGGATGGAGAATTTTACTAACATAGATAATTTGAACAGTAAAAATATAAATTAGAAACTAATTCAATTTCCATGTTTGCAATTATGAGTACTTACCACACTTTTTAAACTTCTTTAGTATATATCGTACAAAATGTTAAAGATTTTAAAACAGAACATATGTAACTGTCATCTAAAATTTATTTCTGTGAAAGAGGGAGTTATTACTTATCCAGCAGAGATCAAAACAGACTTATTGATTGACTTTTCAAGATATGTGCCTATTGGTTTCCACTCTCAGCTCCTCCAAGGAACATCAGTTTAATATATGTATTTAGGAATCATATAATGATATTACTCTGACTAAAAGCTTTATTTCAAAACTATTATCTTAAGTAACTTAGTGAATAATAGCCATTATTTACTTAGCAGATGAGGAAATACTACTAGAACAATACTTCTGTGTAAAAATTAATACTTATTGAAATAAATTACAAAGAAAAATACGGGACAGGAAAAAAATAAATTGCAGATTTACTCATTTTCCCCCCTCTCCTTTTGAAAGCAGTATCACTTGTCAGAAAGATTCATCAAAAAGAATTAAGGATTTTGTTCACTCACTCTTTCCCCAAAAAAGGAAAGATATTTTTTCCTAACCAGTCCTAGAACATACACTGTCAACATCTTGTTCCTATGCATTGCACAGAAGATTTGCAAGCTTGAAATGGGATTCCCTACTCAAACAGCAGCTCAACCAAGTTGGATGGTACTGAAATATCAAGTGGCACAAATGGCTGGCTCACAGAGATAAGCACTAGTATGTGGCCAGATGCACCTGTTTATTTATTTTGGATTCCCAGTGGGCTAATTGTCTAATATTTTGCTAAGGAATCAAGAAATTTATTTCAAAATTTTTACTCTATCTGATACTATGCAGGATTTTACTGCAGACTGAGTGCTATTTTCCAAGTATTTTCCATGTAGAGTACCCCTCCCTGGATATTTTTCCTGTGTTTCTTTTATTAGCATAAATAATTAAAAACTTACAGTACAAGAAAAAAAAATATTCATCATCTCACTGCTTAGGAAACCTATAGGAAATCTGAGTCTTTCCTTCAATAACTTTTGTAACATCATGTATGCATGCATTTTTCTTCTCCCAAAGCCCCACAGTATCTTTGTGACTAAAGCTAAGCAGTCTTCAGGCACTTTATTTTCAGAATTCCTTTTAGTCATATTTTAGCTTTAGGAAGAATTTTATCCTCCTTATTAGATTAACCTTGTGGAGGAAAGGTATTTCAATTTTTGTTCATCAGTGAAGAGAGACTGTGATGTTGGGTTTAAAAACTTTATTTTACCAGCTTAACAATTACCCAGTGTACATAATCATTCAAAAGCTTTACAGCTGTAGTGGGATTCCTGAAATTTGGTGTACACAAATGATGTCTACTGTTTAGGACATTTAAGCTCCTCTTATAGATATGACCATTTGGGCACTACTCATAGAATCATTTAGTTTGGAAAAGACTTTTAAAATTATTGAGTCCAACTGTAAACCTAACATGGACAAGTCCACTGCTAAACCATGTCCTTAAGTGTTGTATAGAATTGGCAACTGCAGAGTGAACATGCCAGCTGCAGACCTGGAGGTACACCACATTTCCACAGTACATATTTTTCACTGAAAATGAGAGAAAACCTGAGGAAACAACAGCAGACAAAGTGGAAAAGGGCTTGTGCTTTTCATGTACTTTATGGACAAAAATGAGCAAGGAAATGTACGTATATTTGTATCAAAATAGCATGATTTTAAAACACATATTCTGTGCTGGACAAAAGACTGCCAGATAAAATGTCATGTTCACCTAATATAGTGGGAGTTTAGTTAACTTATCAGCTATCACTACCCTCTTATTTTTCATTTTGTGGTATTCACAACAATGACTAGTCAATGTACAAAGAAAAAAATAAAACTCAACCATATGGCTTGGAAATAAAATCCATATTAGATTTGCCCCCTCTAACTCTGCAGTTCTGACAGAAATAAAAGAGTTGAGGTTATTTTATAGTCATTAAAGTGAGCAGATTTTCTTCATGATACACTTCATAGAGATTTCTGTTGAGTAAGGCTCCATTAACACACATTTATTCTGAAAGAAATGACCCATTTAATTTGTTACTTCCCTGAATAAGAAATTTGTATGGGGACCCTTGAACAACCATCCTGCACTATTTCTTGCAATCTGTATAAAAACGACAATGTCAGAAGATGAAAAATAATATACTACATAAACATTCTGCTGCCAAAACATATGGTTAAAAGTTTTATTACCAAAGTGTTTATACCCACACACCTGTGTTCTCCATTCCTGAAAACTCTTCATCCTACCACCAGTCTAATCAAGAAACACACAATCATAGAATAATTTAGTTTGGAAAAGATCTTTAAAATTATTGAGTCCAACCATAAACCTCATATGGACAAGTCCACTGCTAAACCATGTCCCTAGGTGTCATATCTCTAAGACTTTTCAATATCTCCAATGATGGTGACTCGACCACTTCCCTTGGCAGCCTGTTCCAATGCTTGATAAGTTATTCAGTAATTTTTTTTTCCTACTATCCAATTTAAATCTCTCCTAGATAAACTTGAGGACATTTCTTCTCATCCTAGATGCTTCATGCCTATCCAAAATTGACATTCATTAACCACAGCTATAAGGTAAATATTCCCTTAAATTTTTATCAAAATTACAATGATCTCAATCTGGTTAGTTGTCAAAGAAAAAAAAGCAGATAACATTTTAAAAAAAGAAGATAAATAAAATATATGTAATGCAATGAAGTTTCACTCCAAAGTAATCATCAATGTGGCACCCAAGAGAATAAGCTGACTGACTGGAGAGAGTCTATTTACAAGAACTTTTTTTCACTTTAGAGAGAAATTTAGGAGAAAACACTCTGGAATGAGATGTATACTCTAAAGGATTCCAAGGAACCCTTTCTACTGATAGGAAATGAATACTAGTGCATGAAAGTGTAACACACACACACACACACACCCCAGATTATTGACAAACAGAATGCCCACAAGGCACAGGAAAAAGGTAAATAAATGCTAGATATTAAACTGTCAGACCCTACCCCACACACACACACACTGGAAAAAAAAACCAAAATGCCTGGGAAAGAAAAAAGAAAAACAACACTGTCTCACACCACATAGTAGAAGATGGTTGGGCTTCCCTCTCAGGCAAAAAAGCAAACAAGACGTTCATGCAGCAGCTCAGGCAAACAGAAGAAAACCTGGTGACTCTCTGGCATTGATTCACTCTCCACAGCAGATGAAGCAGGTGGGCCAGAGCCTCCCAGAGTGCCCCCTCTCCCCAGCTTGGCCTTCCTGAGATGTGGGGCTGAGATGGAGCTGTCCTTCCCTCCTGCCGAACCCCACCGACCCCTCTCCCAGAGGTCCCATTTTCTCTGATTTTGGACTAAACAAGCTGTCCAGTTAATCTCAAAAAGTTGCCCAAGGATTGCTGCTGCAGCTTCTCCAAGGCCAGGGAAGGGAAGAACTTCTTACTTGGGCTAACAAAACCCAAGATAGCCAAGCAAAAAACCCTAGACCACCCTGCACCCCCAGACACCTAGAGTGAGGCTTTGAAAAAACTCATAAATGAGCCCAAGGCTCCTCCCTCTCCCAGACACATCTTAAAGATACAGCAACTGTTTTGGGCACAAAGCAGAGGATCAGGGAATAAACTATCACCATAAATCACCCCAAGGCAAACACGCAGTGACCATACGAGGAGAAATGAGGAAATGGCTTTAAAGTGACAGAGAGTAGGTTTAGATTAGATGTTAGGAAGAAAATCTTCACTTGCGTGGGTGGTGAAGCACCCAAGCAGGTTGCCTGGAGAAGCTGTAAATGCCCTGTCCCTGGCAGTGTTCAAGGCCAGGTTGGATGGGACTCTGAGCAACCTGGTCTAGTGGAAGGCGCCCCTGACCATGGCAGGTGAGTTGTCACTTGAGGATCTGCAAGGTCCCTTCCAATGATGGCCCTGCTATGTTTCTGTGATTACAAGAAGATCTTTTCTATTTGTGGCACTACAGTTGTTAGCAGACACTTCTTCAAAGGTACTTTGTCCAAGGGCAGCCATGTCATCCTATAAAACTTTTGTTCACTTTGATGTGGTCATTAATACAGAGATTCAAGTCATTTAACACTAAGTAAAAGAGAGTAGGTCATAAAATCTGCAGCAACACAATCATAACAATTGAGTGAGAACAAATTTTTAATACGTCACGGTGAAATAAAGACTAAGGAAGAAAAACTTAGAGGCAGAACCAGAACAAAAAGAGATATAAAGCAATCTGATATTTGCAATAGCTCTATTTCAAGCATGATATTCTCACTAGGACAGAGATGTTGTTCAACATTGTTGGAAAGGAGGAAGCACATAAATGTTGGATGCACTAAAATTGAAAGTACATAAGAAGTTGCATTTCATCTTCACTGCATGGGCAGTGATTTAGAAGACATGATTCACTGACTAAAAATAAGTGGCAGAGATGAAGATGTCCTTGAAAATGCCCTTAGTATTCTAGCTGACCTTTTCTCTCTAGGAAATAATATGGTTTATGAAGCATTTGTCTTCGGGCAGGGCAGACAAAAGGAAATGAAAAGCTGACCAGCTTTCCTGCCAGATCGTACCAATTGGCATGCATACGGAGTGTATTGAGCTGGATCCTTCAATCAAAATGTAAATTGTAGTGTCATTACTTATTATCCAGGCTCTGAGCAAGCTTTCTGCAAGCCAAAACTCATGGCTGACAGATTTTTGAACACTAAATGAGTAGCGATACCGGCACAGATACAGACTCAACACAGGAAAATTGATGTGCAATTTATTAGCATACCAAAAGGAAATGAGACCATATTCCAAGAAAGCCAAGCCTCATAAAATTGTGTGGATATTGAGATATTTACAGAAGCTGAAGCAGATAACCTACATTGGAAGAGACATTCCTCTAATAAAGCTGTGATAGTAGTAAACACAGAAGAAACCCAAACAAACCATCTAGCAAATCTTTCTGGACTTCATTGTATCTGTAAGCAAACCCAAAATTGTGTAGGAGTATAGAAGAAATGCCATTGTGAATTTGAAAAAATTCAGGTCATTTAATCAAGGAGTATGGTAGTAAATTATACAGATTCAAAGGAAGCAAAATACATTATGAAAATCTCTGGGAAATACAAAAGATATAAAAGTAGAAAGTAAGAGATAAAACCAAGGAGAAATACTCAAGAAATATGTTATTTGAGATATGATTTTTCAATAGAAGGCCCAACAGAAATTAACTGGAAAAAAGAAAATGTAAAAGCCAGAACATGGTATATGAAAGCAGATTTAAAATTTTAGGAATTTGGAGGTTGAATATACACAGGATGCACAGGAGAAAATGGAATGATTTACATAAAACCAGGAAATATAAAGACCTGGCAGACTAGAGTGTAAGAAAGGATGTATTGTCAAAAACAGCTCAGAAAATGAAACCGTAGCATACTGCTGGTAAAAATCTGAATACACTCTGATAGTAAAGACAAGGAAATACGTACAGCCTAACCTGCTATTCTGAATATTTCAAGTATTTCGGGAAAAAAGACAAGGTGATTTGTAAGGAAGAGAGAAATTAGCAGAGAAGTTGACAGAATTCAGGAAAGTTCAAAGAGACAAATTAGTTTGCTAGAATTATTACAATCATTTCAGTGAGCAGAGGAAGCTGGGCAGCTGGGAGACAATGTGTTTCCTTTCCCTGAAAAGTACCTCAGTGCAGAGTAGCAAAGATGTCCACATAATAGATTTAGAAATAAAATTCACAGATATAATAACATAATAATATGGTTTAATAAGTCAAGCATTCACATCAGAAATAAAACGGGTTGTATGTCATTTGTCATATTCTCCACGCCAGAGCCCGTCACACCGCGGCCCACCCCTCCGGCCCCGGCTCCGTGAGCACCTCTGCTAAGGTGTCGCGGCCGCACGGGCTGCCCGGCCGTGGGCACTGCTGCCCAGCCGTGGGCATTGCTGCCCGGCCGTGGGCAGTGCTGTCCTGCCATGGGCACTGCTGCCCGGCCGTGGGCACTGCTGCCCAGCCGTGGCCACTGCTGCCTGGCCTTGGGCATTGCTGCCCGGCCGTGGGCATTGCTGTCCTGCCATGGGCATTGCTGCCCGGCCGTGGGCATTGCTGCCCGGCCGTGGGCACAGCTGCCCGGCTGTGGCCATTGCTGTCCAGCCGTGGGCACTGCTGCCCAGCCGTGGGCATTGCTGTCCAGCCGTGGGCATTGCTACCCGGCCGTGGGCACTGCTGCCCGGCCGTGGACTTTGCTGTCCAGCCATGGGCGTTGCTGTCCGGCCGTGGCCACTGCCGCCCGGCACTGCCCACAGTCCACGCCGCAGCCCCTCCTGGCCGGCCCGCAGCCCTGGCAGCTGCCCGAGGACGGCGCTGAGGTGTCTGGCCGGCCCGGCTGGGCAGTGAGGCCCACCCTGCTGCCCTGGTCCTGTTTCCCAGGGAGCCGCCAGCCGCCATGGCCAGGACAGTCCGCTGTCCAGTTCAAATTCAGTCTCTCCTTACATAAGGCCTTGCCAGGTTTTCCTGTGCTCTGATCCTACACCTGAATCACTGAGCCAACAAGGCTGACAAAGTCGGCTTATAAACAGACTGTTTTCTGCTCCTGTGGTGCATGTTCCTTGGTTTGCCTACATAAACTATTGCTACTCTGCTGTGAATACAAATTGTTATTTCCTGCAAATCTATCACTTGAACAATGACTTCATTTTTACTAAGCTTTCTCAAAATAAGATAATGTAATTATTCCCATTTCATAGCTTAGATATGACATGCCGTAAAATTACAGTGAAAAGCACACTCTCATTTTGTGTCTGTGAGTTCCTTTCCTAGACTAGTACCACTAACGATACATTTTAAATCTATTGATTCCAATTAGAGCCCAGAAAACTAGAAAGTTTTGGTTGTTATGTCTTGGTATCTCAAATTCAATAGGCAAAAATTTTACCACTATTGTGTTATAAAACTTAATAAAGAAAAAAACTGAATGCAGGAAATCATAAGAAAGCAGTAGATCAAATTCAAGTCCTCAGATAGATTTCAGCTGCTTTAATTATGACTCAGTCTTTTCTTTATGTATTTGGCAGTCTTATTCCACATATGACTGGCACATATCCAAAAAATTGTAAACTGTTCCAAAGAACATTATGCATCCATAGGCAATAATGTCTTATATTTCTGAAATTTATAAATGTTTTCACACAGCTAATTCCTATATCAGAGATGCCTGTGTGTCCTCCTGAAAAACAGAAGTCATAGGAAACATGTTTAATATATATTTTTTTTAAGTGATGTAATCTATATGAAAATGCTGAGGCACTATTCCCAAATGTGAAAAAAACAGTTTTAAAAAATATCTAGACCTGACTTTTTAAGTGTCTGACAGCTTTTACAAAGAAATAAAATATCTTGCATCCCTTAGACAAGAAAATTCCATATTTGCATATATATACACAGCTAAGAATTTGCTATTTGTTTAGTAAAAACTTAGCAATCCCATCAAAATGTGTCAATTAGTATAGTTACAACAATCCTCATGGCCCAGATCAATACATAAAAGTTTCATCAATAATGCTTAAAATGTTTTTACAAATAATTTCAGGTTTTCTGCCATTCTTCTTTGGTTTTAGGCTCATATTTTCATTGTCCAGACTCCTGTGGTCAGCAGCATCAGATTTTTTGAAGAGGGGAAATGGTGGGATGTCTAGCTACTGGGTCTATAATATTTTGCATATTCTAAGCAAAGATTTTAAAGCTCTCGGTGTTGTCTCTTTCCTCCTGAGCCTTGGGAACTTTTTCATTTTACATTTCTTTATCACAGTTTAGTTCCTTCTTACTGATTCCCATCTGAAGTTGGAAAGTTGTATATTGGCCTTTCCCAGCTTCAGCTGGTATAAAAGGCTGCTGTTTGTTTCACAATTATTACCTAGGTTTGTCAGATCTTCAGCATGTAATCTACTCACAGAGCTTCAGCTAGTCAGTTGGGTCAGTTAATAGTAACTTGACTACTAGCCAGTCATTAAAAATGCATAAAGCAAATAAAATCATGCCAAGATTCCACAAAAGTCCTTACAACGGGACAGTGCAAAGAAGCCTGCAGGTTTTTTTCCAGTAATGGCAAAAATTATATTTAGCAGTCTATATAGCAGCCACAAAAGTATAAAAAGTATGAATGAAACTTCATTAAAGTGAAGTCTATAAGATTATAATTTATATTTTTTTAAAGTGATTTCCATGTTAAGTTGTTTTTTTCGGCTGGTCTCTTGAGTTTTGTTTTCTACTCTAATGTCCACCGGTTCTGTATCTCCTAGAACAATGTATAGGGAAACGTGATTTTTTTCTACTACTGCAACAATTCCCTTAAATCAGTAAGGAGAATGTCAGTGGACAGGACATTTAGAAGAAGTATATTCATGAAACTGAAAAATGTGACATAGAACAAGTAGTCATATGAGTTGTAACATCTCTCTTCTGTTAAAATATTGCATCTTTAACAACATAAATTGTGCTTTTTGATTATAACTAATGATATAGACTGATTTTTAAATGCTTTGTGACAGGGTCTCCTATTTCCTGGGAACAATGCAAAGTTTCTCAGCTTTAACTACAGTCTCAAATGTATCTCTAACCAGGAGACGAATGGTTTTCCTCACTTTTTGCCATGTCCCTGCAGAGGCACTGCAAACACCTGATTCAGGTCAGCCAAGGTGACACTGTCACTCAGCCTGGCAGCTCTGCAGAAGTGTCAGGCATCTTTCAGCCCCTGGTATCCCACAGAGGTACTTCTGTGCAAAGACAAACAGCGAGTTTTGTGGTCTTCAGAGAGTAAGTGCTTGCAGATGGGTGTTCCATGAGACCAGCTTGCTTTGAAGTGGTGAGCAAGTCCATAGGTATTTTCTTTCATATAAAAAAAAAGACCAATAGCATTTTCTTGTCATGTGGCAAATGAAAAGTAGCTGTGTTGCAAACTGAATCCTTGTTGAAAACAGACAGCAACTTCCTCTCAAAACACAGACAAACCAAATCAAAGCTTAAAAAAAAGGCAGAATTAATGGAATATAAGTATAGGGAAATCCCCACATTGGGAACATGCTGGTTTTTTCTCTAATCTTCCTAAAATGCTGTATGATTCATCACTGACAATTTTGGGGGTTGATGTAGGACTGTTTTTATTTAACAGTTAAGTTAGTACATTTTCAAAATACTTGTTCTATTTGCATAAATAATCAAAATGTATTTTGTTTTAAAAGGGCATTTGGCTAGATTTAAATCATAGAAATTGGGCACTTAATTCAGTGAAGAAGTTTGGAAATCCTTGTTTGTGGTTTGTCTGTAGTTTCAGAGAACATCTGGAGAAACATATCTTCTGTGGTGTTATGCTGTTCATCCGAATTGTCTCAGTATAGCATCCTTAGAAACTACATTTGGTAAGTTTTAGAAACTCAGTGGGTGTGATTTTTGGTTTGAAATAAATGTTCAGGCATGTAACAAGGGTGAATGCCTCTGTGATGTGATGTGATGAATAGGAACAAAACTGCCTGCCATTGGTAAGGGCAGGGGATTGTAATACACAGTCTCCTCAGGTTTCTTCCAACCTGAATTATCCTATGATCCTATGACATGCAGTAAGAAGCTGGGGCAGAGATTTATGGTGAAAGCTGAAGGTGCTTTCTTTTTTTATGGTGAAAGCTGAAGATGAAAAAGTCTCATTTGAGCTCTGAATCTCTTAACTTATTAGCAAGGTGATAGGTATAGTGAACATGCACAAACTCTTATGTTCTAGTTTGCGCTTGTCTGTAATTTCAGGATGCAGTGTACCTTAATAATAGCACTTAAAACAGACCAGTGTCTGTATGGTTGCTTAGTATCTTCTTTAGAGTGAGCTGCAATTTTTTGTTCTTTCCTGTTAAAAGCAGCAGATTCTGAACACTGAAATTTAGTCTCCAGGCAACCATCCAGCTCTTCGGTGGCTGGCTAGACACCACTTGAATCATCTCTCTGTGTGTAGCAGTTAACAAACAACTGTCTGATGTAAGTCATGGATTGAAATTACAGCAATGAAAGAGGCATAGATTTTCTGGTTGAAACTAAATGGTTCCATCTTGACCTGTGTTAACATTATCCAGGGCAATGTGTGCTGATGAAAAAACATGGTGGAAGGAGTCTTACATGGTATTGTGTTTACGAATTCATACACAAAACTTACTGACTTCTACAAATGGAAACTCTTTAGAATTGCACATGCACAATTGTATGTTTATCATCTATATAGGATATAAATATACATGTGTGTGTATACATTTATGCATAGCTACAGATATAGTTCTGTAGACAAATATATCAAAATATAACTTATGGCAGCAAGATTCAAATGTATAACTCTGGCATTTATTTTCACATGCTACATCATAAAGACTGTGAAACTAGTCCAGCAGATAATCAATTCATATTACCATTTAAAACTACCTACTATAAACCTTTCAAAGCATGACATAATTAATACCCCTATCCCCTACTTATTTATCTGGGGGTTCTGTTTTCATGTACAATTTAATGCTGAACCTCTAGTAGAGAAATACTAATGGAGTAGTCTAAGGTTCAAGTCAAAATATTTAATATAAGCATATCTAAGTTTAATTTTGTATATGTCAAAGCTTTATTTTTAAGAGAGAGTATGTTTTGCTACCTTTTTTCTGTTTTTATGTATTTACTTCCATTAATTTTTTGTGTCCACAATACAATTGAAGCCTTTTTTAAATCTGAAATTAGGACAAGAATAGTTAAAAATCATCATATTCCCAATATGGTACTTATGTACTGCTGAAATTATGATATCACACAAAAAATCGTGTTTCCTTTCTTAAGAACTGTTTGGTTTTCTCATTCACTTTGCCAATTTGTTTCAAAGGAAGTAATCTAGAGAAAAAATTTAGTACCTTAAGATATCTAAGAATCCTTTTGAACTGTTTTCTATAATAAATTATAAACTTCATTATATAAATAAATCTCTGCAGAAATAGTTGTAAAAACAATTAAAATTAAAAAAATAAAGAAAACTCATCTGGGACAAGTGACTTAGTCATCTTCTGTTTTTCTTAAAATAGAGTATAGGGACTCTGCTTTCACATCATAGTTCAGAAAAAATATGTGTTAAAGTTGTTGAATTACAATTCAGTTTGTTTCTCATGCAGAAGCCATTGAAATGTACAGGAAATGTTACTAAGACTTTAAAAATGGCTGAGGATTCAAGATAAACTCCAACAGAAAGTAGCAAGATCACAGCAGTTCTGCTGTTCACCACAGCAGGAAAGAGAAATGATCTTACTCAATCATTAAGGACTCACAAAGAAATCGCCTAAGTCATGGAGAAAAGTCTGAATCTTTGGAGTGCTGGTTCACTTTCTCCTGGTACCTGTTATGAAGGAAACATTCTCCATATAGATGATAGTATGTTGATCCTGTGAAGACTTCCTCTTGCTAAAAGATGCTCCAAGCCCTATTCCTACTTTATCTTCTAATCTCTTGGATTTGAAAGTCATGTCAAAGTAGTCTCCCTCCAAAACTGTGACTACACATGTTCCCCTACATTGGAGTAACTTAGTGTTAGACTGTAGTTTGTGCTGTCAAAACTTGTGTGTGTGAGCAGATGCCAGATTTCCACAGAGTTGATGCACAAAGGGAAAGTGCTAGAGCTCCAACTGTCAACACCTCTATTTGTGAGCAGATGCCAGGTCTCGGCAGAGTTACAACACAATGGAAAAATGCTTCAACTGTCAACACCCTATATGGGAGCAGATGCTGGGTTTTGGCAGAGAAATGTAAGAGAGAAATACAGTATTAGCACCAAGTTTGCAAGGGAAGCCTGAATTTCTGTCAAAGAATGAAATACCGTATGATCTCTCCACTGACCACTGCCTCAGCTCATAGATTGAGAATAGATGCCAGAAGTGTCTATATATTTGTCACCCACCTCTAAAAATTTAAATTAGTGTAAATTGGGAGAACAACCAAATCAAATCAAAACAAACAGATCCAAATAGTTGTCTGTTTTCCTGCTATTAAATTTAATTTGTGATAGCAAGGTGTTGTTAAACAATCAACATATATCATTGTAGCTTGTAATGGTGGGAGAGAATATGCTTCATTAGAAAGGCTGCAATAATATCTTCCCAGAGCCTTCTTTTATCCAGACTGGACAACCCCTGACTATCTCTGCCTTTCCTCACAGGAGAGGTGTTCCATTCTTCTTATCATTTTTGTGGCCCTTCCCTAGACTCTCTCCAGCATGTCCACATGCTTCCTGTCCTGAGCTGAACACAGTACTCCGTGTGAGGTCTTGTAAGAGTGGAGTAGAGGGACAGGCATTTAACACCTGATGTGGATTGTTTCCCTGAACTTGGTGCTGTGTTAGGATTGGAGCTACTGGTTAGATCTTCCATTATTCTAATTCATCATATAATCATTATATAATATAATAATTCATCTTTCCTGTCAGTGTAGATAAGGAGTTGAATCTGATTTGACTAAGAATGAAGAATAACATTTCTAGAGGTGTATTTCAAGAACTTGTCCAGGAGAACCAGATTCTTCCATTTTTACCACACATTAGGTGGTGATAGAAAAAGAGGTAGCTCTGGATGGTGTGTCTGGTACAGTTTGTTGAATACCTACTACTCACTGACATAATTAAGAGTAGCCAGTGACTTAGGAATTTGAAGAATGAGTGAACTGTTGCTCAGTGTATATAGGAAGCAGGTGAACATGGCATTGTCCAAATGCAAAGTGGATAAACCTGCATTTATTCTGAAGTACACCAGTTATGTGAATAGGCCAGAGTCAGGTCAGAACACCATGAGGAAACTTTAACTGGATGCACACTGTATAAATACTGCTGATTATTTGCTGACCTTAAGCAACTGGAGCCAACATAGAGTAACTCTTCAGTCACTCATAACTTTCTGAAAATGTCATCTGTCAGTCTGAAGTTGTCTAAATTTATCTCCATTCATAAGTAAACATGGAGTTATATTTTTCATTTTACGAAAGAAGAATGAAAAATTAAATGGTACAGATTTTTCTGTGTCTTTCTTTTCAGGTAATTAATATAATCAAGCCATTTAGGATGGGCATGCCAAAGGTAATAGATAGAAAAAAAGTATCATAAAACAGGTAGAAAACTCTGTTAGAGATGTAATAATAGATAAAATATATTAAAAGTTATATACTGGTTTATTTCCTATATTCAACCTAGAACTCTCAAAGGTCACTTAGAGAAACTTTCTTCTGATGTATAATCCAAGCTTTATCGAAGTTATAGACTTATTAAAAATAGATTAGGCATTTCTAAAACTTGGTTTTATACAAGAAAGAGGATTTTTTTCATAAAATTTCTTATTAATAGAACACCTTGGGCCTTAATTTGCAGAAAGTTTTAGAGCATTTAGAATCTCTTGCTATTTAGTGAGACTTGTAATATGACTGAGTAATATTTGGGTAACTCACAAATAAAAATATTAAGAAATTACTAAATACTTTAATTAAATAATGAGTATATTACTGACAAAGTCTGAGTGTTCTAACTTCTGAAAAAAAAAAAAAAACCAGATCCCAGCCTGATAAGAGATATTCAACAAATGAATAATCACTTGCTAAAAATTCTGTTACTTCATTTAACCATCCTATTACTAAAGCTGGGGAACTTGAGAACTCTCTACCTGCACAGGGCACCAGATGTACTCCAGTTTAATTATATGCTTTTAGCGGTGCTGTTGAGAAGCTGTCTCCTACTTCAATTATCCTTGCTAGGTGCAGTTCTACTATATAAAAAAATTAAATAAATTAGGATATATCTAAAGTATTCCAGATACTTAACCAACCAGACAGGGAAATATTCAGACACTTAACAATACTTCACAGTATACCAATTTTCCTCTCTGTACAGCAATTTGCTTGTCCAAACAGCCAGCATAATTTCATAATTAACCATACTATAAACATTTGAACTTTTATTACCACACTCATAGAATTCTGTGAATCAATCTCTGTTGAATCACCTACATGAAATTTATAAATGTTTAATGGGTTACATGTAAAGATTATTAAGGTACAACATAGCCTCCAGGTCAATATCTAATCTAATTAAAAGTTAATCTAAAGTTATACAAAAATGCAAGGTTAGCATTACAAATTGTCTTGCTTTACTGTATTTCTGGGGAAGAGAAAAGTAAAAAAGAATTATAAAAAAACTTACATAACCTTTCTACAAAATTTCAGGCCAAATGTTTGCGAAGCACAGTTTTGCAGATAATTAACAGTCTGTGTTAAAAAAAAAAAATCTGTGTTGTATGCAGATGATAGTTCACATTTCATAAGTATTTGTTTTCTGAGGTATCTAATTAATCATCACTGCATTCCTGTTAAATAAATCAGCATTATTATCAACATATGACAGATAAAGAAAGGGATGGGTGGCAAGCCATGCATCACCAGATGACAGGTGATTTAGCCAACATCAGAGAAAAATTTTGCAGCAAACCAGCAACTAAAGCCATGTAACTGCTGAGCTTTGCACTTTTGAATTCCAAACAGCTCTCTGTGGCAAAACAACTTGGTTTCAAGACTGGGGTGGAGACTATTTCTGCTGCATTTCTTAGAATCCTAGTAATCTTTTTTCAGTTCTATTAGATTTAATTCTCTCTTCTCTATGCTTATGAAGCAGGTAAATTTTAAAAATAAATATATTTTTTCCACCATGAAAAAAAATCATTATGCAGATGGGAAACAGATTGACACAACAGGTACAGTTCAGCTCAGCTATTTTCATGACCCTGACTGTATACAGAGAAGTTTGCTGTTCACCTTCGGGCTTCTTTGCTACAATTAATTTTTCTAGGATGTATTGTTACATGATATTGATACATAATATTTCTAAAACCATGTAGGCCTAAATCGGGTTGGTATTAAATGAATTTTTAAAGCTAAATTAGTTTAGAGACTGATGCAAAAAGTCCTGCTGAAAGAATATCTGTATAACCAGATCAGACAGGATATGAATTCTTTTAAAGCCATAAAATTTCCCTTGTTAAAGAAAAAGACCGAAATACGATGGACCCTCTCATTTCCATTTCATCACTCTGTGGTTTATAAGAATATCTCACTGAAGTGAGGAACTTCACTGTAGTTGCATCTTATATTACTTCAGAACTTGAGTCAGGTGTTTGAAAATCTACAGTAAGACACTTCCAGATTTCTCTTTCTTGACCACACATACATGTGTGCCTAAACCAGCCTTAAGAGTCAATGGGATATGCATGTGAACCACTGCATTGGGTTTATTTTAAAATGTCTGTATTTCTGTAATGTTTTTTGCTAGGTTTTTTCCCACTGTCCTTTAGACAGTACCAGGCAGAAAACAGTACATTAATTTACTTGCTTATTTCTGATTTTCTATCCTGATTTTTTTATCAGCTAAATAATGACCTGTGCAGGTCAATGTTCTGGGAACACACTGCAAGTGTAAGATAAAAAGTTTTTACCAGATTCAACCCTACTAAATTTTGATAATCCTTGTGAAGGTTATTCTCCATTTGCTTGCAGTAAATTGAAAAAAAAAAAAAATCTTCTGGCCCTCTATCAGTAAAAAAAAAAACAAAAAACCAAAAAAAACCCAACACAAAACCCAAAAACCTGCAAGCATCATAAAATGCCAACTTTTTATTATCTTATGATACTTTCAGCTGAAAAATACTTTCAGCTGTTTACCAAAAGCTGTATTTTTACCTTATCTCTCTCTTTTATCAAGTCAAGCCTTGTACTATTGCTTGCCCACCAGGACTGCAGGTAATCAAGTTTTAGGCTCAGCTATGAACACTCTCCCTACTAAAGCTAGGCTAGATTTTAAGGAACTTTTTCCTCCCTTGTATTAGTTCTTCAATGGTATCAAGCATTGTTGTCAGTAGAAATTATTACTGACATCTGTATTCCTGCAACAGAATGAAAGGTGTTTCAAGAAACTAGGATTTCTTCAATGAAATGGACTGTCTCTTGTTGATGTTTGTTTAATTAATGCTTTTCTCTCACAAGGGCAAGCATGTTTCTGCATAAATTCCCATATAATACACTAAACATAAAGATAAGGAGAGTGGGGTTTTTTGTTGTTAGTGATGTGGGTTTATTCCTAAACTGTTAAATAAATTGTGGAAAGCTTAAGCAAAAAGGTATTTCAAAGATTTTCAAGAAAGTCAGGGACAATAGAGACATCCCTGACTGAAATATCAAAGCCTGAATGCAATTTATAGATCAAGAAGATCTAAATTTACCATTTACCCGGCAGTAATAGAGATGGCTCAGACCAAGGCTTCAGATGGCTGGAAGCCTTGTTCTTTTTCCTCAATTCTCACTACAAATGTCTTTCAGAAGAGGAATATTTGATTCACGCTTCGGAGTGACTCATAAGTTTGAATATTGCTGCCATTTCACATTCTTAAAGACACTCAAATACTGATTTGATGATGCCTACATAGATGCATAATGTGGCAATGAATGTAAGAGAAGAAGTTTTTAAAAGACTTATAGCTGCATATTAACGTAGACAAGATATGAATAACATAGTAATGAAATGCCAAAATGGATTTGTGCTCAGTTATTGAATAAACTGTAGACAAATTGTGCATTCATGCGTGTCTCAATGGGATTGTGGAAACAGAGCAAGTGTAACATGAAACATGTGGCTCTGTATTGGCCATGAAAAGCAAGGCTTAGTAACAGGGGCTGCCTGTGTGGAAGGAGGCCATGAGCCTCCCTGTGCCACCAGAGCAGGTTCTGGATGACTCCAAAAGGGATGGAGACAGCCTGTCATGCCTCAAACCTTCCATCAGCTGGGGGAGCACACTGTGCCTCTGCTCAGACCTGCTTGAGGAAGGGTGGCAGCTGATGGGAGTAGGAAACAGCAGAAAAGAAGAAAGGTGACAGGAGCTTGGGTAGGAATCTCAAAAAAGGACCTGAGAGGTAAGTAAAGAGGTTTGGAAGAATGTGGAAGGGAATATTGTTGGGGACATAACTGAAAATGGCCTGAAGGAAGAACTCTTGAATGCAAGAGGGCTGCTCTGAGAAACTGTAGCCCATGGAGGACCCATGTGAGATCAAAGACACTCCCAAAAGGACTGTGGCCTATGAAGGACACATGCTGGAGCAGGAGAACAGTAAGAAGCAAGGAACAGAAATAAACTACTGTACACTGACCACTGGATCATCAAAGGGCCTGGAAGGGACTGAGTGTCTTGTGATGAAAAGAAAGGGAGTTAAATTAAGTAAGTGGGAAAGAAGTGCTGGACTGAAGCAGAGCCTGGGGAGCAAGTAGAAAAGCAATTTTTCTAAGTGTTGGTTTAATTAACTTCCCTTGTTGATACGTAAATCAGTAATTAAAATTCATGTTAATTTATAGTGAATTAAACTATGTGAAGTTCCTCAAGTGAAGACTGCTTTGCTCATGAAAAGTTCATATGTGTAAATTTTCAGTGTACCTAATATACAAATGAAGTAATACACACTTAACAATTAATGTACTCATAACCTAGCTATCATGTCTTTGCCATGCAGTAACCCCAAGCCCCACAAAGCTGCTTGCTCACTCCCCCCACAGTGGGAGTGGAGAGAGAAGCAGAAGAGTAAAAGTCAGAAAATTCAGGGATTAAGATAAAGAGAGTTTAAAAGGTAAAGTAAAAGCCACATGCACAGGCAAAGCAAAACAAGGGATTAATTAATGATTTCCTGTGGGCAGACAGGTGTTCAGCCATCCCCAGGAAAGCAGGAGTCTGTCACACACAGTGTTGACTTGAGAAGGCAAATGCCATCACTCTGAATGGCTCTTTCCTTCTTCCTCCAGATTTGTATGCTGAACATGAGGTCATATGGTATGGAATATCCCTTAGGTCAGTGGGAATCAGATCTCCTGGCTGTGTCCCAACAAACTTCCTGTGCACCCCAGGCCTGCCCGCTCATGGGGTGGTCTGAGAGGCAAAGGCCTTGACTCTGTGTCAGAGCTGCTCAGCAGCAGTTCAAACATCCCTGTGTTATCAGCACTGTTTTCGGCACAAATCCAAAGCACATCCCCATACCAGGTATGTGAAGAAAGCTATCCCAGCATAACCAGCGCACTTACCTTATTATTTTCTTCTTCTATCAGGTCCATAATCAAGTCTTTTAATCCTTCTATTGCAAGTTTTTCCTGATGAGCAGGAGGAATGCTCAGTCCCTTGACATTTACAGGTTCACGTGTAAGTATTTTCTGGCTGGATACCTTAGGTATTCAATTTTTTTTTTAATAAATTCATAACACTTTGTCATTGAAATTAAATAGAAATATCACCCCAAAGGTTTAAATTTTTCAGACTTCAGAGTAGCTGAAAAAATACCAGGAAGAGAAAAATCTGAAGGGCAGAAGATTTTACTATATAATGTCATCTCATTCCAGTTGTATGAGAAAGGAAAGGCAAAATAATTATCCCACTCATAAAACTTACTGTCTCCTCTGCTTATGCATGTTATTCTAAAATATTATTATATTGTCACGATGATATTTATTGTTTTTTGATTAAGTGTTGACTGAATGCTAAATATAGGAGCTGTATTTTGATACTTGAAAGTGTTTTTATTGCGTGCAAGGAATGTGCATTCCAGAATGTGATTAGCTAATTAAAGTAAGTGATGTGGAAGTTGAAATCAAAGTCTCACATGAACTATTTAGTTTGTTTGTATACAAGTACAGTTTTTGAAGATGAGAAAGCCTGAAGAACTGTGCTTGAGAACGATGAAACTGCATAATTTCTGTTAATATCACATTTGCCACAACTTGTTAATATTTGTATCTATAAAAATATTTCTAACATTCTAATAAAAATAATGCCAATTCAGTGTTCATCTTGTAGTTCTTATAAATTGTTGTTTCTTTTTCCTTAATAAGATAGAAGATGCTTTAAATACATTGAAATTCATCCTTTATAGCTTTTATAAAGCTAAAATTTAGAAGTAAAAAACTGAACAAGTTTTTTAGACTTTCTTTTTAGTTGGTGGTAATAAATAAATATGTATCAGATTTTATGTAACTCTACAATAGATATCTAAAGTGAGTCAGATGGTCAATTTTATAGGATTCTATATCTTTGTGACTGTAAAGGAAATCTAGAGTATTAGTGTGAAGAAGGCTAATGGATTGCATCTTGTTTTGCAATATTGGCTTAATAATAATTTCTTTAGAAGACTAGAGAAAGACAATTGTTTTCCAGATTTGTTGCCAGTTCAGATACCTCCAAATATAGAATATTCTGTAAAAAAATTAACATAAAAAAAAGTATTATTTTCTGGTAACATAATCATCCAACAGCATAAAGTAGATGTTTTTCTTTCTTTGACACATTTAACTGTTCAACAGCTGAGGAATATAAAGAACCCTTCGAATAATTTTTAGTCATTTCTCTGTGTTTCAAATAAAGCTTAATGAAGGTGTTGCGTTATAGTTTAGTAAAACACTTTACACTTGCCTTTTTTTTCTGAGCAATCAGGTAGGATTAAGACTATTTTGCAGAATAGTAATGCAGGAGCAGGAAAGTGAAATGTCTTCTGAGTTGGTAGTGAATTACAGACTGCCAGTCCTCTTCAAGCCATAAGCAGAAATAATTTCACATCTGCTTTGAATTTATTGCTAGTTAAAAAGAAGCTGTTGGTATTTTGACGAACAGCATCAATATTTAACATAGCATTTCCCATCAGGAAACAGCCCCAAATGGGGCAGAGAATAGTGCAGAACTGTATAACAGCAAGTAGAGGCTCATTTCCTCCGTGTGAAAGTTATCGCCATAAGCCCTTTGCCAGCTTTCTTCTTCCTCTATTATATCTACTCTCTGGTGGATGTCATATTAGAGACTGCAGCCAAAACTCCCTCCATTCTTCACCTATTGGTGCATGAAGGAATCTGTGACAGATGCTGCAGCATCATGCAGTATTCAAAGACCAATGTATTAATTTAATAAATGTTTTTGCATCCTTATGGCCTTGCCAAAGATTGCATTCTCAGTTAAATGGAAAGATAAAGATTGCCTCCTACAGGAACTGAATCTGGTGTTCAATAATGTGATGTCAGATTGTTTTTATGGCACATATCCATGAATGAAGCAACAACTAAAAAGCAAAACATTCATAAGCAATTTCCATCTTTAATGGGATTAACAGTATTTTTAAAAGTACAGTTCTACCTGACATGGTGGTTAGTAACTGTGGAAAAAAATATTTCAGGCTTATAGAACGATCCCTCTTGTCTTACAGAATGAGGTGTCATCTGAGAGCTGAAACTTTTGAACCAATTATCAACTTTAAAGCATAAAATTCGAATTTTTTGTCAGATTTTAGAACACTGTTCATGTGAAAAATAAATAATAATTTCATAACACAGAAATATACATCTGTTGGTAGTAAATTAAAATACATTTTTCTTGTCTATCTTTGTTCCAAATAAGTAACAGTGGGTTTTTGCAGAGACTTGGAATTTGTTTTTGTGATTTTATGATCAAGATTCAGGTGCTCACACTTGTTGGGATGATCATTGTAACTGACCAGATAATCATAGAAAAGGAGCAAGATCTGGAAGAAAAGGCTTAGTAGATGTCACTCATCTATAGAAAGGCAGGAAACCACTTGAGATCCTGAGGCAAGCTAACTAATAGTGCCTTTGAAAATTGTAGGAGTGTACACAAAAATCACTGAAGGATATTTTCCTAACAGTTTAAGTTGCTAGAACTTAGTGATAGGTATTGTGATGCACAAACACAGGCAGGAAAATATAATTTCACCGGCTTTTTTAAGCAACAGTGAAGTTGCATACCTGGGATCCTTTAGTAATGCTCTTTTTAACACATAGATTTAATTAAATGTGAATGCATGCTATATATAATGATTGGTCAGCTGGGGTCATTTATGGAAAAGGAAAAGAAGTTACAAGCATGAATGCTCCACTTTATTCCATAGAACTCAGGAAATGAGAACTTAGATTTTTTAGTCAGGATTGTTGTCTTGTACTGAATGTGCTTCAAATTGGGACAAATAAAAGGATCTTTGAAATTTAATTAATAAAAAGACAAGACTAACTCTGTGGATAAGCAATTTGCAATTTGGAATTTACAGTGTTATGTGTGGCTTTTTTAATTATAGAAAGTCATGGTTTAATTTTGAATGAATTTGTTTATTCAAGTAAAACAAACATCGATGACCTTATTTTTTTATTTATTTATTTGGCCTTAACAGATTGAAGTGATGATAATTTTAGGTTTTCCAAGTAACAAATTCACATCAGTAACTAATATTTATAAGCTACTGTTTAGACATTATACTGTAAGTCATAAATATGGGAGAAAAGATCTTTAATAATAGAAGTGGAATATAAATTGCTTTAAATATAAATTATACAGATTTAAACAAAAGCTATACTATTTATGTAATCAAAACTAAAAAACAGGTATAATTCTTATTTAGCACAACCCAATTTTAATTCCAACAAATGCAAATTTCCTGGAGAAAGCAACTTTTTTTTTCTATTAAATGCCTTTTCTGCAAAGCATGAGGCAATTTTTTTTAAATCTATTAAAATTTGTACAGAATTTTGTACTTAAAAACTATAGAGGTTTCTTTCACATGTAATGGTGGGGAAAAAAATTTAAAAAGTAAAAAACCAACAGCATGAAACCCAAACAAAACTAAATTTTTTAGAATATTTATAGAATTCAATCTTCCACTTTATATTAGTTCAGTATCAAAATACAGTACTAGCACAGCAGAATTAAGGTTCATTATGTCCCCTGGACCTACGTCACTTTATTTCGAACCAGACCGACTCCATTAACATTTCCTCCAGGTTCCATAGCCCTATAAAATCTTCTCTGCTTTAGAATTTAGAATTTTAGATGTAGGCACAGAGATGCACTAAGTTAAAGCAAATCACTCCTAAGACCCCAACAAAATGAGTGATAAAGCCAAGAAGAGAATAGAGACTCCTGAAACCTTTACCATTAGTCTAATCAATAACAGATTTTTTCTCCTACTTTATAGGAGAATAAGGTTATATTTTCTGGCCTTTCTTTTTTATACAAACAAAATCAAAACTAATAATGACAAACAAACAGACAAGAAACCTCAAACTCAAACAAACAAAAAGAAGGAGATGTTCCAAAGTCCCTTTCCTTAAAATCTTATGTTGATATTAGTTCAGTGTGCACATACACAGAGTATAAAATCTAACTTATTCTTTACAGATCACTGAAAGTAAATACCAGATCCTTTCTTTTCTTAGATGTACACACTTTCCACTTGAACATTTAACTGTGCTACAAGTCATAGTTCTTTTAGAAAGAAAGTCTCCAGACAGTTTTATATCAAAATAAATTGTCTGCATTGATATACTTGGTGTCAGTTCAGTGACTAATTGTGAATTTAAAAGGCTCAGAATCATGTTAAAATTCAAGCATCCTGTCTCTACATCTGATTAGTCCATGCCAAGGGGCAATGAGCAGTCAGTGGGAAAAATACTGCTCCATTAAACAGTATCTCTGGGCTTCCAAAGCCCATTTTTTTTGACAGGTAATCTTTTTCTCAGAATCTGAATAATTTCGTTCTTGGGAAAATATGTTTTGATTATTGTAAATGATCAGGTGTTCTTTTTTTTTTACTGTTCTCGCATCAAGGTTCAACACAGTCCAAAGACACACTCTGATACACTGAACTGGACAATAAAAAGCTGTCTAAAATAAGGACTATTCAGTATTGAGTCTTTGAATAAATTGAGTTTCAAATTTGTAAGCCTGACAGTCATATGCTTATGTCTGTTGCTCTCTCTGTCTAACCTCCTAGAGGATAAGATTTTAGAGACTTGAATAATAACATCAGAAGCAAAGTCTTTGCAAACTAGTGAAATACAGAGATAGTTTAATGATGTTATTTGTCTCTTTTTACCATATACACTAACTTCAAATGTTGAGTTTGTTTTCTGGGGGTGGTGGGTGTAGCTTTTTAATTTTAACCTATGGCTAACGCCAAAACTGTATTTTTAGTTCAACAACTCTTAACTGTGAAAAGATAAATTGATTCTGATTGATACAGAACATGACTGTGTGTCATGTCAAGGTATGTCAATCCCAGAGAGTCAAAAACTTGTGTCTTCTGTGTTTAGAGATGAATAGTCACTGTGATAGCTCACTCTGAGATTTCTTAACAGACTTCTTACATTCAGGTATGTTTGCCAAACCATCTGAAGACTGTTCCTTTGACAATGCTTCAAGAGGGATATGCAAAAATTTCAGTCAGCCAGAACACTATTTCTGAACATTTAGATCAGTGCCCGTTCTTTTCACGCTCTATATGTCTGGACATATTTTTTCTGATTCTTGTGTACTTCAACACATTTCAGTTTTTCTCAAATTCACACCAACCACAACTTTTCACCAGACTTTCATGGTCATTTGCTACCTTAATCTTATATATACTATATTGAGTGTCTTTATATGTATGTTCAAAGAGGAAAAAAGGAAGTTAACAGGATGATCATGTGCCTTACAAAACTGTGGTGGGTTGACCCTGGCTGTATCCTGGGTGCCCACCAAGGCTACTCTATCACTCCTCCTCCTTAACTGGAAAGGTGAGAGAAAATACAATGAAAGCCTCATAGCTTGAGATAATGACAGGTTGAGATTACTCACCAAATATCATCACAGGCAAAACTGGCTTCACCTAAATTTAATTTGTTACCAATTAACATCAGAGTAGGGTAATGAGAAATAAAAACTCAATTTTAAAAACACCTTCTTCCTTACTTCTCCTTTCATCACATGTTGTCATCTGTTTATTCCTCCCCAGGAAGAGGACTCACAATCTGTCACAGGGTTTTGGGGTTTTTTTGGGGGGGAGAAGGAGCGTGAGGAAGGGTTGTAATTGCTAAATAGTGCTACATTTGAATAATATTAACATCAGAATCAAAAATCATCCCTAAAATTATTTTCTTTTTAAGCACTTTTGGTACTTCTGTTACTCCAGTGATGGGACATCACTGATCACAGGAATATTTTGCAAGTGACAGAGCACATTATCTTTTATAGGTCCTTCTTCAGCTCTTTTCTTCATGCATCTTCAATACTAAGTTTTATTATACTTTCTGACATTCTGTAAAAAACAATTGGTTTTATTCATTTGGATATGATTTGGTTTACATAAGTGGTCAGATATGAAGGCAGTGGGCAGATGGTGTGATACTACATTTAAAAAATTTTAACAGACTTTTGTAACATGTCAGTCTTTACACTTTGATGAATATTAGAAGACCTCAAAAAATTGCTCCTTATCTTGTGTCATCTATTCTTGTTACTAGCTTAAATGTAGTTTCATAAGTGCTCATATTGATTAAGGTTGGGAAAGTTCAAGTCTTTTTTTTTTAAACATCAATTTATCTGTTTATAATTTTTTGGGTAGTAAAAGTTTATGATTTTTAAACTTTTTGTGACATTCTGTTGCCATATATCGATGTACAAAATTTTGTCTAACAGAACTTAAATTTTTGTTCAGTTTTCAGAGAAATACATTTTGTGCTGTAGTTTTAATAAATGTCATGTCTAAGCTGTACTACCTGTGTGATTTTTTTCCTACTTAATCTAAGCCAAAGTAATTTTTAAGTGATTAAGTGGGAATGTCAGACACCCTATGAGTTATTCATAAAGGAAATATGAAGAGTGTTTATATAAGAACATATCCTACCCTACCTGGTTTTATTCTGGCAGATATCAAGTCCTGTTGCTGGAACAGAAAGAGACAGATGCAGGAGCTGTTTCAAAAACCATGCTGAGAGTTGATATGAATGCATGCAATCTTGCAGAGACCAAAATAAATAAATTAAAAAGACACTTTCCAGAGGCAAAAATTAGTAAGATTAATAAAGGCTTTAAAAAGTGTAAAGAAATAACAAGCTGGAGGTTTGGAGAACCTAAACATAAGAGACCATAATATTTCAATCCTTCTCTTATTCCAAGATATGTTAAAATGAAAGAATAATGCTTATTATAAAGACCACCAACAAGAAAAGCCTCTAGGAGAAAAGAAAACACAAAAGTAGGCTCTTATTCATCTACTTTTGAATGGCCAAAAAGATAACCAAAATTTGTATTGCCATCATAGTCAATGTAATAGTACCAGTAACAATATAGATACAGAGATTTACCAATGAAATACATTTTTTCATTCCTTAAAGTTCTTAAAATATTATACAATGCATTAAAAGGTTGACCTGTTACTCAGGACTTAAAAAAATATTTATCAGAGAAATATGTTGGAATTATATTCCTAATTTTATGGAATGAATGGTCTAAAGAGATAGAACATATTTACCATTTTCAGGATATATTCTGTAGATAATTTCCAAATGCTTTGAAGTAGGTTGATATATTTGTCTTTTGAAATCTAGTAAGAAAAATAATGTCAGAATTATCAATTGAACTTAAAAATTATATATATTCTTTAAATAGTTAATCTAATTGTAGTTTATTTTATGATATGCAGCTTCAGAAAAAAAGTAAAAGAATAGTTACTGATGCTGAAATGTGTACTTCTATAGAGGCTTGTTAAGTATGAACATATAGTAGAGAAAAAAAGTTGTAAATCTATGGTAAAATAATTTTTCAGGTAACAGAAATTTTATCAATTTTCAGAGAAATAAGTGTTGGCATAATTGTAATGAAGGATTTCAATTTCTTGTATAAAAGAAAGGATTTCAGAAGCAAATTTCCATGTAGCGATGGGAGTTTAACAATTTAACAATAAATTTAGTATAATAGTCTTACTTTGAAGTATATTTTTTACTTTCTCTTTTTGTTTTATAATATCTGTTCTTCATAACTGTACCTAAAAGATTAACCTATACCTATCTTCATTGTAAAATAATTATTTCTTTTGTCAGAACTCATATTTGCCTGTAATAATTGTTTCCTTGATTGAAAAGATTATGTTAATTGAAAATGTTAATATGTGTGCATTTAATACACATATAAAATATATCGAAGTACATTACTTTTTTATAGTGTTTAAACACATAGCTTTGAATACTCTTAACAATTTTTAGCTGGTCAGGTCACTTTATTTTTTTTTTATTTCCCCTCAGTATTGCTAAGCAAGTTCTTTCTTCCATTTCTCCCGTATTACTTCAGGGAAGAAACATGAAGGGTTATTGACTGTGTCTTGAAGAAGGGCAAATATATAAAACCCAATTAATTCCTAATAAATAAAACATAAAATGTCTCTTCACAGTTCACACTTTTAAGACCTGACCAAAAAAAAAGAGAAACCAAAAATCCAATACATAAAACAGAAGCAAAGTTGTCACTCCAGCTACTGATACAATCTGTAGCCCTTCTCCACCCCACTAGCCAACACGTGTCAATCTTAGAATGAACACAGGAGATGCAATTTTCCTCTATTTATTAAACTTCAACTATACAAATCCTAGGCTGTATTTCAACTTTTCATTCCTTTCTTAATTACAAACCCATAACTTCCCAACCATATTTTCTGTTTCTGNACACTTTTAAGACCTGACCAAAAAAAAAAGAGAAACCAAAAATCCAATACATAAAACAGAAGCAAAGTTGTCACTCCAGCTACTGATACAATCTGTAGCCCTTCTCCACCCCACTAGCCAACACGTGTCAATCTTAGAATGAACACAGGAGATGCAATTTTCCTCTATTTATTAAACTTCAACTATACAAATCCTAGGCTGTATTTCAACTTTTCATTCCTTTCTTAATTACAAACCCATAACTTCCCAACCATATTTTCTGTTTCTGAGTTTTGGATTTTTTGTGCGATAATTTGTGTTTAAAAATGTAAGAGGAGAAACGAGACAAAAGAATTCCATCACACTAAGTAGGATGGTTCAGCACAGGCTATTCAGCTCTAAAGACTGACCTCCTGCAAAGGCACTGCATCAGAAACCTACTGGGGAGACAGGAAGCCTGACAAAGCAGCTCTCCTTGGAAAAAGGAAATGTTAGCAAAAGTATCTTTTCTTTCAAATTTTAACTGAAGGATTTTTTTTCCTTCCTCCTCTTGCTTTAGTCAGCTGTGAAGCATGATTTTTAAGCCTAATAGACTAAGGGATTACCAAAGGTTATGCAATGTCAAACTACATTTCTCTCTTTTACAGGTGGATATGTTTATCTTCCTTACTAGAATCCCTGCAAACATCGTGAGAGACTGAGACAAGAGAAACTCTTCACTGGATTTACCTATTTGTGTTTTCTTGGGTATGTAGAAAAGATGGGGAGTGTAGAAATAGATGGATTTCATAATTGACTCATAGACACTATTTGAAGGTTATAGTTGCATCAGGACTGAATTTATACAGTAGGTCAAAACAGCAAATTCCAAGTCTGAGATGTGATAGAGAGCAAAAAACCTTGATTTTTTTAAATTTAAAGATTAATTGTGTGTGAAGTGTGGCAACAACTTCTTTAAAATATAGAACTACATATATCTAGTCCTAAAATCCATCCCATAAATTTTGATACACCCTATAGATGATTCACAGCTTCTTTTATTTTCAAGTCAAAACTCTCATGCATTTGCAATTCATTTATACTAAAAAATCATACAAATTATTCAAGATTAGCATTCTAATATGCTCTTTTAAAAAATATTTCCATTTTTTGAGACATTGTGTTTGGGGGTATGGGGAGGTGTGTGTCCCTATTTCCTAGTATACTCAGTATCTTATCACAATTATTTCAATGGAATGTCTTTTCCACTGAAAATACACCAAAATATATTTTGTTTGTAGCACAGACATCACAATCATTGGATAGTTCCTCTAAGTTCCAGTAAGATTTATGAAAATACATGTTGTAGTTTAACCCCAGCAGGCAAATAAGTACCACACAACCACTCTGTCACTTCCTTCTGGTGAGAAGAGGGGAGAGAATCAGAACCAGAAGAGTAAAAGTGAGGAAACTCTTGGGTTGAGATAAAAACCGTTTAAAAGGTAAAGCAAAAGCTGCACATGGAAGCAAAGCAAAACAAGGAATTAGCAAAGCAAAACAAGGAATTCAGTCACCACTTCCCACAGGCAGACAGGTGTTCAGCCATTTCCAAGAAAGCTGGGCTCCATCACACGTAAGAGTGACCTGGGAAGACAAATATCGTAATCATCACTTTGAGTACGGCAGCCTTAATTCATTTGTTCATTCAATAATTCTCCTGCCTACGTCCCCTTCTAACTTCTCTACATCCCCAGTCTCCTCACTGGTGTTGTGGCATGAGAAGCAGAAAATCGCTGTTCAGAAATAATGAAAACATCTGTATGTCATCAGCACTGTTTTCAACACAAATCCAAAACACAGCCCCACAGCAGCTCCTGTGAAGAGCATTAACACTTTCCCAGCCAAAGCCAACACACTACAGTGTTGCACAATCTGTCAGAACTGTATAGAGATACATGTTTTTGAATGGCAAAGTAAAAACTATAGGAATGTGAATTTGCTGAGAGTTTTTAATTTTGAGCACATGGAAGCATAACCAATTTTAAAGCAATGTTGAACTCGCTAACTAGAAAAACAAAACACACAAACAAACAAACCGAAACCAAAAAAACCCACCCACAACCCATAACCTGTAAGCCATGATTTTCCCATATACTTACATGAAATTTAAAGTATTTTGTGAGGTAAAAAAGAAAAAAGTAGTTTGAAATTTTTGTGAGATTTTTATTGTAAATTTTTTTTGGAAAACTAATAAATTTTCATAGCTCAACTTCTAACATTTTTAAGTATTCATATTAGAATATATACTTTGAAAAAATAACTAGTTATTAAGAACTCTTATTCTTGAAATACAGCCGTTTCTTTAAGAAAATATGAAAATAGATAAATCTAGATTAATATATATTACCAGAAAAGAATAAAAATTAAACCTAGAGTTCTTTCCAAGCTGATAGATGATGAGACTGTTCAATTCTTCTGTTCTGACCTGTTGAAATTGCTCTCTGATTATGTTAACACAAGGAGGAGATATTTTGAAATGTGCTTACAGTATGTTGAAAGGACAAAGTTATGATGGGAAAGAAGTGAGGTAGTTTCAAAATTTTCTAAGGCAAAACACAGTTTCATTGTGATGATTTAAATCGGTTTTGTCTTTATTATTTGTGTTGTAACACTTCATAACCCCAGAAATTTTATAAAAGAGGATTCAGAAATACATTTCTTCATGAAATTCTCACATTGTAGTAAATTTTTTATAATAGTTTTAAACAACTGATATTTAGGGGTTTTAACTTGGAAATAAAATGCCCACTGCAGATCTGAAGTCTCAGCTTCCCAGCTACCATCACAAAGCTGAATGGGTCTATGCCCAAAGAAATCTTACTCAAGCAGATGCTGCCAAAACATCAGAAATGCAAAGCTTCCTGCCAGCTCATCTTCGAGATTTACATTCCCTGAATATCCTAAAAAGAAACCATCTCTCCATGGAATATCCTGGCTAAAGATAGACCTCGTAGGTGATGAGGTATCCAGTTTTGCGGCAGATAGTTGACATTTTCAGATTGCCAGAGAGGTAGGCTTGTTGGCAAGAAACCTTATCCTGGAAAGTCTGCCTGGTTTCTGTTGAAGATTCAAGAAAATCAACACCTTCCTGCAAAATTTCACAATTTTATTCATAAGTATTCAAATTAAAATATAGCTGAAAAAAAATACACAAAGATATGTTCTTTTAGAAAGCTTCCTAAATAAGACTCTGTCAAGACTGCCACTCTGAACTGCATCCTTAACATTGACTCAATTAAGTAACTTTAATGAGGTTATCTTATTTCATAGATATATCTCAAATTTTGCATTACCAATTAAAATATCATTTAACCAGCATTATCATTTAACCAGGTTTGTGATAATAACTTGCAATTTTGGGGGGTTTAGGGGAGGTTAACATTTCAGGCTTTTTGGTTTTTTTATTATTATTTCTTTGGAAAATTGCATGAGACTGTTCAATTGTTATAAGCTAATCAAGCCATCAAAATAACAAAATGCCTTAATTAAAATTTCCCAGTACTTTACACATTAAACTACCTAGATACCACTGACAGCTTTGCTAATATATATCTGAGTTTTTGGTCAAGCAATGTATCCAGTTTGAATGGCTCAATTTGAACAACATATTTTAGGGGAGCAGAACAAAACAGAATAAAGAACAGCCAGCTTACTCAGTCTGGAATTATAAAATAAATTTGATTAACACTGTATGGGTATCAAACTTCTCTCAAAGTAACAGGCAAAATAATTCTACAACACTGTCTAGATTTTTCAGGCAAGATAAAAGTCAAAGCTGAAGTGAATAATTTCATCTATTCCCATGCTGGAAGAAAATGCTTCCCAGTTTTATGGAAGATGTATGTACATTAGGTAGAAACTTTTGAATTGAAGTTTGAATTGGAGAAGTCTGAAATCAAGAAAATCTATAGGTAGACTTATAAATACTTTTTAAACAAAATTAGCATTGCAGATCCTGGTAATTTCCTATTCATCTCTGATTTTGTGAGCCTTTAAGACTTGATCCCTTTCCTAGTGCTAGATGAATTTAACATTATTTTAAGAAAATGTATTGGCATTGGCATATTTCAGATGCTCCTAGACCACCAGATATAATGTATTCCTCATAATTTTATTAATCCCTCAATCTTTTAAGATCAAAGACTAAAAGCCCTATGTAAAGCACATATCAAGCTCAAAAGAGAAAGTAAAATGTGTCATGTCATGTCAGAGGTGACATGAGTCACCTCTAGATGATTTATGTGTCCCTTACATTGTAAAAATTAATTTGAAGTTATGACTTTAGGCTTTGTGCTGTGTATATGATGTAGGAAACTTAACAGAGTGCGGAGTTTCTATAGTGTGGGAAATCTGTGATTTTTATCAAGACATTTAAGTGTACTACTTAACTTATTTAATCTAAAGTTTTATTTTCCTTAGCCACTTGTTGAGCAGAGACTATGTTTTATTAAAATAATAGTGCATTATTCATCTGATGATCTCTCCTCTTTGAAACACTTTATTCAATGCTGTTTCCAAAATAAGTTACCGAAATACGTTCCACAATAATGCATAATGCTACTGCTTATTTTCCTGACTCTGGCCTTCAAGTTCACCTGACAAGCTTAATTCCATCTTGAGTGACAAAAGACATTTCTGATACTTTTTCTATCAATGGTAATTGACAGAAATGGTAATTTGACTTGGGGTTTTTTTGGGGTTTTTTTTTGGACAGGTTTTATTTTTCACTTTCCCACTAAAGAATGATTGTGTAAATGACTGGTGTAGTGTCTTGACCCTGGTCAAAGCCTTCTCATATGGACAAGGGAGAGAAAATATGATGGAAGTCCTACCAGGAAACCTGCTTCTGTTGAACTTCTCTCTCCTTGGTCTGTCAGGACCCTGCTCCTTTCCAGATTCACAGCCTCCTCTCAAGCATCCACCTGCTCCAGTGTGCAGCTCCATGGGCTGCAGGTGGATCTCAGCATCACCATGGATCCCCACGGGCTGCAGGGGCGCAGCAAAACTTTATTCTTTTCTTCCTAAGAGATAGAAAATTATATAAAAATTCTTTCTTTGGCACCCTTTCATGAACTCTGTTATTATATATTTCTTTTCGGTACAATTTAAATGCTCACTCAAAGTGACCATTATGATAAAATGGTTAAAACTTTCCAAAAAAGATGATTATGGTTCTGTGTATT